>JAFIDM010000002.1:6487178-6547858 GCA_023159025.1 Thereuonema tuberculata
TCGGGATGGGGGGGGGGGCAAATATCAAGTGTCTAGGGGCCCTGGGTGTTTCAGTCCTGGGCTGGGGGAGTGGCCCAATGTAAGTGGGGCCTAGGGGCCCTGAGTCTTTAAATCCGGGCCTGTAAGAGAGGCCTATATATTTATTGTTTTCATAGTTTTTATGTATTTTACGCTTAAAATATTATTACAAAGGTTTAAATAAGCAATCATCTCTGGGTTCTGGAACGGATTAATCCAATTTACATTATATCTTATGTGAAAAAATGATTCGCCATTCGTACAAATCGCTATTCGTACTGCCTCCTGGAACGGATTGTGTACGAATAGCGGGGTTCCACTGTATTATAATATATTCTATATAGTTGACGTGAAATAAAGAAAAGATGGGGTGGTTTAATGAATTAATAAGACTGTTCTGTTATCGAGAATTAATATAATAATATTATATGAATCTTGGTGCTTTTGTAGCTTAAAAGAAAGTAGCAATTTATGGATTTGAAGATTATGAATCTTTTAAAATTTGTTATTCTTTAACAATAATATTACAAAATAAATTGGCTTTGTTAAATTGTTTCGTAAACATCTCTTTTAAGTACTTAAATAAAAATAAAAACATTTTAATCATTGAATAATGAATATATATAATAAATTATATAAATGACACACATATGACTTAGTGAAAGTTAAGTATAAATCATGTGCAACGTGTCTTCCACATATTTGTTTTTTATAAGATGGCTTGTATCTAAAATGGAAAACATTCTGGAAGAAGTTAAAAAAATATCTTAAAACTGAGAAATACATTGGAAACGTTTCTGCGAATTCAAAGTGAAAATTCTGAATGAAGCTTAAAGGTTCATTACACGAAGCAGAGGCGTTAGGTGATTTTAGAGTTAATGAATGTTGGACAACACTTGCGTTTCTTGCAATTGACGTCCTGAGGCGCTACCAATCTTACCAGAACACCGTCAGTGTCATCAACCCTAGCTGTTCGCAGTCAACTGGCGAGTGAAGATGAGTAATCCTAAAAGTCCAGCAATTTTCCATTTAAATTTACATTAACTTGTAAGGAAAAAAAGAAAACCAATTTAAATTTCAACTCTTCTTCCTCCCTATCTTGATTTCTCATTACTCTTCGTCGTCAAGGAAGTGGAAAATATATGCTGCAATCTAAACTGCACTGATAAAAATTATCATGTTAAATTTAAGTGTTTCAAATAGACAGTGTGATTCTTAGTTCGTAACATTTTTTTGTATATTTTTGTAGATAACTTAGGAAAAAGATTCTTTTTAAAAAACATTAAAAAACGAAAATTTTTTTAAAAAATTGAATATTTGTAGATTAAATTGGATTTCCAGTACAAAGAAAAGCTATTTTCACCGTATGAGATGAGTCCATTAATTTTTTAAAAGAAAAAGTTATTAATTTTTTAAAAAAAGTGGGAAGGGATGAAAACTTTTAGAATTAATTATACTAGAATTAATTAGAATGAATTTAAAATTGATGACACTTCAAAAAACACTTTAATAACATTCACCTTTCTTATTTCTGATAAATAAACAAAATGGAACATCTATTCTTACAAAATATTTAACAAGTGACAGTTTTTGAATATGATAGAGAATCGTTAATAACAAAAACATATAGAAAACATCATGTGAAAAAAAATTTTTTAAATTGAAAGCTTTGTCGAACAGCAAGAAACAAAAAGTCTCTGAATATTTAAAGTGACCTAATGGATATTTAATCAGTTAAAAGTAACTATAAAAATGAATTCCTAGAAATTATACTGAGAAAAGAAAATATTTAGTTTACGCTTATTTAAAGCAAAGTCTCTTCATAGTAAATAAATATAAACTATTTAAGCTAAGCTGATTGGAAACATCTTAAGTGATCATTTGCTGTACGGTACCTGTTTTTAATATTGAGTCAATTATTAATAAAAAAAGAAAAATATCTTAAAAAGGTATTCTTCTGGATTCTGAATCCTCAATGAAACTTGGAGGTTTAATTAAATTAATAAAACAGAAAAAACAATGTTTTAAAAAGAGAATTATTTTGATATTCTAAAGTTTTAACATGTGATTGTATAACCTTTCCTTACAAGAAAAGTCAAACAAACTTTGAAAATGTTAAAAACATTACATTTACAATAAAAATAAAACGACGTTTCGGCAAATATAGACCAATTATCAAGAGAATTTCTTCTTAGAGGAAAATGTTTTTCTGAAGGAAACATTCAACTTAAACGTGTAAATTACAAAACATTTATTTTTATCGTATTTAAAAAGGGCAATATTTTTTCTTCGTGAAGTTTTTAGCCTTTGTGTTAGAAACTTTTACGATACAGTTTCTTATTGAAAGCGTAGAATAAGATGGACGGAGGGAAGAAACTATAAAGTACTTCCTTATGGTTTCGATCACATTGGAAGAAAAAGTGGTAATCGTGGACTTTTCTTGGATACAATATAAAAGACGGATAGATAAAAATAAGCAGAGGGTTTTTTTTTGTCTGTCATTATTAATGAATCAAAATTTACTTTGTATTTTGTTAGTAGACACCAACACTTTAATAAAGAGATAAATATAGTGAAAGGCTGTAGATGAAACTATAGGATTTTTTTTTTTGTAGAAAAGTATACTGTCACAATAAAAATTGCTTTCTTGAGAATTTCTTGTAGAAATAAAATATTTAGTTTTAGAAATGCGGAGAGCTTATGGATTATATTTTTCCATTTATAAATTTATGGATTTTTACAGGTTTCACGCGGACCGTTCATGCAACCAACCAAATAGCCGCATCTCCTAACCACCTGGATATAAGCCGCATCTCCTAACCACCTGGATATAAGCCGCACTGTTAGTTAGATAATTAGTTGACTACAGAAATTAATACAGCGAATTATTTTATCTAATAATGCTAATGTAGTTTATATTTTGTACTGCAGAATATTAGTAATTTTCCAATTATGTAAACTTATCCAATTCGATGTTGTGATCCGCTTCTTATAACTTACATAAAGACGGTGTAAAAGGTGCTGTAGTAACTGAGCCCACAGCAACGGGATGAAGTCAAAGGTGAGGATTGGGTCGGATGGATTTAAAAAAACCGTGCTCTTTTCTTAAAAATTGAACCACAAATAAGTATCTTAATAAATTTTAAGGAAATGAATTTAATCGTATTGTCGATTGCTTTAGGAGTCATTGTGGATGATGAGACGGCTGAAGATCAAAATCATTGTGTCCGTGTTTCAAATTGAACTCTAAATAATCAATGCATTATATTTTAAGGAAATGTGTCCGACCTGCAGAAAAGCTCAGTCAGTTAGATACGTATATTGAATGGACAAAGATAACATAGACACTCAGTAACAACTGATGGATGGCTAATAACGTTTCTAACTGGCACGCACAGTATGAGATGTTTGGGAAATTTGTTTAGCCCAATTGTTCACTGATTGAAATCCAATTGAAAAGCATTGAGGACTTAATAGAATAGCAGGTGGAAGCAGGCATCGATGTAATTTAACTGAATCACGAGGACTATTTTTAGAAGAGTGGATTGAATTAATGTTCGATTGGCTTAGTCGATGCCCAGAAGAATTGTAACTGTATTCCATGCCAAAAAAGATACAGATTTTTAAATGAGAAATTGTAGGAACATAGGAAGGAACTGGTCTCTGTTTACTTTCTTTACAGTGGCTCAAATTGCAAAACATAGCTTTATTCGAAGTGAAATAATTACAATACACGATTGCAAGTTTTGAATGAAAGAAATTTCTTTCTCATTTGATGTAAGATTGGCGAATAAGCATATTTAAAACTACAAGCTATTTTTCAGTTAATAATCAAGTTGCTACTAAAAATCAATGATTCCTTAGTAGTCACCACATTATTTTTATCTAATAAAGTTTGTTTTAGTATTCTTTCGAAATTTTGTAATGGTTATCAGTAAACCCATTATTGCGTTGGTATAGTTTAAAATATCTGGTATTGTTTATTTGTCGTTTAGAAACATTTGTGCCTTGACACTGAAGGTACATTCAATTGCTGAATGTACATTCAATTGCACCTTCGTAACCGCTCTTTTAAACCATGTTCCATCAGTTTTGCTTCCAAGTGTCATTCTGTAACTGTTCTTCTACATACACTCGACTTTAACCTCTCACTCTGATAATTCCTTGAACAAATAACTGTAATGTATCAATACATTTAAATTTAACTGAAGGACAGGAATAAATCACCGAATACACGAAAACACACTTCTATTTCATATTCGAACGTTAGCCAAGCGCCATAACTAATACAACAATAACGGACTACACCGTAACGAACCTTCCCGCTAAAATATACGGGAAACGCAAATGTCACGTGAACGAATACGGTAACCACAATAGCGGGCTCTATCATGAAGAGAGTTTTTGCCATAACGTGTCAGTGGACACGGTAAGCTAATAAACAATATGGAAGACATACTTCAGATCGCTGCATTTGGAAGCATTGACGATGATTTGTTTTAGGATCTAGTGTTACACAAAATATCCTGATAGAAAGAAACATTCAGGCTCGAGAAGAGGAACATCCAAGATTGAGTTTAAATGAAATGAATGATGAGGATTGTCGATTGTATTTCCGTTTCGAAAAAAACGATATACAGCGACCAGCAGATGGCTTAAATTTACCAGCAATAATTGAAAACGAATTGAAAATGAAATGAACATGAAATGACGACTTGAAGCAAGAGTATCAAGTCGTCATTCATGTTAAATCTAATTCTCTAAGGTTTATCGGAACCCATGTTTCCTACCGTAAAGCTATATGCTATTTGAGGAAAGTTAACGTATCACGTTAACGGTTTTTCCTCTACGAGACAGTGAGCATGCGCAAAATACCAGTCGTATGACTTTAGCGCTACCGTATAAAATAGCGGGCTGGGCAAAAACTCTCTATTATCATCCCAAGAATTACACTACAACATACATAATTACATCATTATCAACAATACATCCCAATGAACACCAAGCAATGAAGCACACCAATCTTTCTTTTCTATCTTTTTCCCTATGTGGAGAGAGCTTTCTTTCTTGAAGTTGTGAAACCATTCTTTAATAGCGCATTCTTTTGTGAATTACTAACAGTTACAACATGTTTTCTTGCTTAAAATCGTCAATAGATGCTTTCTTGAGTCTAACTGAAGAACAGATGGAAATTGCGAAGAGATGCTTCTTCTTGATTTGCGCCAACATTGGAAAACATTGAAATTTCATTAATGATCAAATTATGATACTTCTAGTTTCTTATGAGTTTAATTGACACTGAAAAAGTATTACATTTTTTATTAAGTTTTTCTTCACCTTTTTACCTAACTTTTTCACAACATTATTACATTATGGCCTTATTTACATTATGTACTTTTGTTTCAAAAAGATTAGATTTAGAACATGTAAAAATTAATGATCCTTAGGTAAGGCAGAAAAGTTTGTTAAGCTTAATTCAACAATAACAGATTAACGAAAGGATACGAAATAACTTATTTTTTCCAGCGAAAGAACTTTGTTGTATTAACAATGCTTAAGAATGCTTAATAGCCAATGAAATGAAATAACGATTTAATAATTGTATGTCACAAAAAAATAACTGTACGCGTAGAACAAGTGATTTCTCTTTAGTATCCCTATTATTTTTCCAAGCAGTTGGGCTGTACGGAGATCGATTGAGCAGACATATATAATAGCTATTCCCAAAGATTCCTTCCTTTCTTCAACCCTCAAAGATAGAATTTTTTGGTGATCTGAATTTTCCGTACGGGAACAGAATAAGTGATGATAGGAAGATTTGGAATACTGATAAGGAAGATTCATTTTGAAGTTAAAAACGGAAAGTTGGGAATGATGCAAAAATAGAAAAATAAGGAGTTACATAAGAAATTGTGTTTCAAATCATATAGCCTCTTATATATAATTGATAGTTTTAACACAAATTGAAAAACATTTCGCATAAAGAATAGAAAGATACCAAAATAGTTTTCTTTTATATTAAACTACCAAATCTGACAAGTAAACTTTCCTTTTATATATATATATATATATATATATATATATATATATATATATATATATATATATATATATATATATATATATATATATATTTATCGTTTGATTTTACCTCACGTGACTTATGGTTGACACACGTCGATGAAAAATGAAATGTTGGTATCCGCTATAGTATACCTAACATTTGACACCTTATTTGTATTTTTGCGTCATGGTTTCGGAGGAATAGCGGACAGAGAAATCCTGTGTTTTCTTTTATAAATATGGATTGAAGAAAAAAAAAGTTGAAAATTTAGTTACCTCTATTTGTTGCCTGACTCCATTTGGAACGATCAGAATCTATAAATGAGTTTCAAGTGTTCTGCAGAAAATCCAAAATAATATTCATTAACTGAAATCTGCTTTGAACCTTTGGAAATGTAAAGACAGAACTTTAGCAAGAAACTGTGAGTTCAAAGTTCTACAATAAATTTAGATCGCATCCAATATTCATGGTGTCTTGATCCTAGTAGTCTTCCATGTTCCTCTGGTTGTCCTTTCTTGACACAGTTCCTGAAGAAGCATTTGTAGATGTTCTTTAGAAACTTACAAATTTTGTCTATTAACCATAACAAAAAACATTAAAATCAAACTTTTTAAACGATTTATGATCAATTTCAACCCATTCAGTAATGCCAGATTAATTTTGAATTTTGTTTTAATTTTAATCATTTGTCCAACAAAGAAAGACCACTGTCTGATTTCTCTTGCTTTTACCTGTTGTATTCTTTATTAATTTTCTATGACTATTTTGCAAAAGAACTCGACAGCGTTGGTGTTTTCTTGTCGGCTTTACTTCCTCTCTAATACTTAGGGTAATGCCCGGAAAGTTGTGAATTGTTTTTAATGAATCCGGCCACCGTCTCTGGTCTCTGCATGAAACCGTCTTTATATCCTTTTCTCATTAATAAAACCAACTCTGTCTGTGTTCACTGTTCAGCTCTTAAGAGGTAACTTGTAAATTTGTGCACGAACGGCCAAAACACTCTTTAATCTCACTTAACTATTCTAACTATTGCAACAACAAAGCATAGTTTATTGCATGATTGATGATTTATACTTAAAGAATACAATGAATCCTTTCGTATTTCACATTATATGTTGATCAGATCAATTTAAATTTTAACAATTCAAAGAAATTTTCGAATTAAACTTAGCAAAATTCAATTTGCACCCAAATATCCATTAGCAAAATTTACTATAAATTTATTTTAAGCCAGTAATAAAAATTTACGAAAGTTTTATTAATTGTTTTTAAATTTGTGAATTTTCACAACTATAACACATTATATATATATATATATAATAGGATGTGTTATTAATATTTTATTATTTTATTATATATACAACAAAAAAAAGAATTTTTTTTTTGAAATTCACATAAACAAACATTATTATATATCAGCATAACATTTAATATATATTATATTCCAATTGTTATAATAAAGCATTCATATTAAATTGTACATTTAAATTGTCACAATAAATTATCTTATTACAAACCATTGTTGATCACTATAAAAACTTTTGGTACGTTACATATCCCTGAAAGTTTATTATAGGTTTATTATAGGTTTGGACAATATATATAAAAGTGAGAGCCACGTTGTATCTCAGTTTTCTTATGTTTCCAATATTCTTTGACCTATACTACAGTAATTGCTAAAGAGATTACGAATGTCATTGTGGATTTGTTTGGAATGTTTTTTCATTTCAGAGGTTTTTCTCTCTCAGTCTCTATTTGTAAAGAGTTACTTTTCTGTACGACCTGGATGCATGAATAGCAGCCGAACATAGGTTGGGTTATTTTTCCTTGAAAACTCAAGTAAAAATTGAAAGGATTGAGAGGGAAACTATTATCACAAAACTTTAAATTTTCAAGCTAGTGTACTACCAATATTAGTATTTGTAAATTTTCTCAATTTTGAAAGGACCGGGAGTTCAAGGTATCGAGAGGTAATTTGAGGAGGATGGGGCTGTTGGAGCAGGGTTTGATTCTCGATAGGGATTTTTCTCTTGATATTTCTCCTCCATACATGTCTTATGCTTCCCCCAGCTTTCTGTAAAATGGGGACCTAATTTCGAACCTAATTTCCTGAAGGGTCACAGGTAGGAAGCCGACAGCTGACGATGCTTGCGAATTGTTGGGGCCGAAACCGTAACCTCCGAAGGGTCTTTACATGGCCTGTAAAAGGGGATCCATTAGCTTTATTCAGTATTATAGTTTTTGCTAATTGCTATTATCGAAATTGTAGAATTGCTTTGGGAAACTTAGAGCTTCGATCAAAGCATTAGGATTTTGTTGCAGATTATATCTGGGGGCACGGCAGTGCCCCCGCCAAGACGAGCCGAAGGCAGGAAGGGCACTACGTACCTTTTCTGGAAGTGTTTCGTCGTATTTTCGAACCCTCATAGCTTCGGCCTAGATAATACTAGAGAGCTCAAATTTTCAGGATATGATGCAGTTACCAGACTAATGAAATACGCTAAGTTTCATTTATTTAGCTTTTATACTTTGGATTTTATTAATACCTAAAATACGTCGATTCCGTCACTGACTGACTCACTGACTGACTGACTGACTCACTGACTGACTGACTGACTGACTCATGATCATCAAAACCTCTAGGGTACTTCCTGAAGTCCTAGAAAGCTGAAATTTGGTATGCAGATTAGGATTAGCACACAAACAACAAACAAATAAAAAATCCGTAACTTTCACATTCCAACCCCTCATAAAGGGGGGGGGTCTGGTTATGTATTATCGAACCCTCATAGCTTCGGCCTGGATAATACTAGAGAGCTCAAATTTTCAGGATAAGATGCAGTTACCATACTAATGAAATACGCTAAGTTTCATTTATCTAGCTTTTATATTTTGGATTTTATTAAGATCTGAAATACGTCGTACCCTCAATGCTTCGGCCTAAATAATACTGTGTAATAATGTGATTTCTTCCAAAGTGCAAACAGCTTGTATATACAAGTTGACCAATAGAAAAACAGAAAAGTAGGGTATTGAAAGAAAATCCATTTTCTAAATAATCTTAAAACTAAATTTAGTTGTAATAGATAATCCCACCCAAAACATTTCATGTAAAATAAGTTGCCAAGATTCACATGCTCATAACGCTTTCACTGTTAAAAAGTTATCAGATCTCATCCTACAAAAAGAAATGAAATCCCACCCAAAACACTTCGTGTAAAATAAGTTGCCAAGACTCACATGTCATAATGCTTTCACTGTTAAAAAGATATGAGATATCATGTAGAGCCAAGCCCCTAACTCAACGAGGCCTAACTCTACAAGCCCCAACTCTAAAAACCCTATATCTTGGTCAAAAAGTATGGCTTGGCCGTTTCATGGAACTATTTCATCTCACCCAAAACATTTCATGTAAAATACGTTGCCAAGATGCTCATAACGCTTTCACTGTTAAAAAGTTATCAGATCTCATGTAGAGCCAAGCCCCTCACTCTACAAGGGGGCCTAACTCTAAAAACCCTACTATCTTGGTCAAAAAGTGTGCCATGGCATACTCCATATCCTTTACATAACTCCATGGGATTGTCTGTGTGACAGCCACGAAACGGCCAAGGCATACTTTTTGACCAAGATATAGGGGTTTTTAGAGTTGGGGCTTGTATAGTTGGGGCTTGTAGAGTTAGGCCTCGTAGAGTTAGGGGCTTGGCTCTACATGAGATCTCATATCTTTTTAACAGTGAAAGCATTATGACATGTGAGTCTTGGCAACTTATTTTATACGAAGTGTTTTGGGTGGGGATTATACTTTAAATGATAGTATATTTATTTGTTCTTGCTTTATATTAAAAACAGTATTATCTAACTTAGATAATAAGCCAGTCATATATATGCAAATGAATTTAATCCAACAGAATGAAGAAATTCCTATACACTTTATGACAAACTACTTTAAACAAAATAATTACTTGTTTTATATTTTTGCATATGTTGCTTAAAGTACAGATAGTTCTTTTACTCCTTTGATAGAGAACATTAAGAACTCGGACAACAAATGTTTAAACTGGTAATTGCCGAGCTTCAAAGTAACTTGGGAAAGGTTAGAACTTCAAAAGAAAGTTAGGTTCGATCCACATTTTATTTACAACTTTTCTTTGAATTTTAATTCAATACTAGAAATGAAGTATTGTAGGGTTAAAATAATTCTGTTTTATCTTTTCATGTTCTTTATGTGGGAATCGTACTTCTACGACAGATGAGAGAAGTGCGAAACGAATAAGGCCTTTTTTTTTTTTAATTCTGGTTCTCCAAAAGTTAAAGCCTTGAAACAATGAAAAAAAAAAAAAAACTTAATAAATTGTAATAATTCTAAGTGAAAACTTCGTTTTCATACATTTCTTGAAATTTAAGTGGTATCTCTAAAAGTTTCTAAATAAAACTATTTATTGCACTATAAGACACTTTTCTACAGCCTGAGTTATTACAACGAACTTTATAAGATACGGTAAAGAGTTTACGTGAGCTTATTACAAGTTTTAAATGGATTTCTCAGACAATCAAGACTTTTTATCACGTGATTATGAAAGATACAACTTGATATATTCAACTTGAACTTTTGAATGAAACTTAAAGCTGTAATTGCGATAGGTAGCTTGTAGTTTGCTACTGAAACTTTTAGTACTGCCACTGGAATTTACTTCAGCTAATATAAAACAGGAAGCCAATTTTTAGCATAAGAAATTATGCTAAGAGAAGCCTAAAGAGAAAAGAAGTTCGTCAAATAAGTAAGTCTGTATGTACAACACCCATCTCCATTTGAACCACTGCATCCATCTTCTTGAAACTTATTACGAATATTTAAAGACTAGAGTGGATCTAAATTTAATATTTGAAATCATTTCCAAATGGATCGTTGTCTTGAAACTAAGTCATAAGGCATCAAAAACCCCATAGGAAAGCAAAGGATTTTGTTTAATATCTAAAATAATGAATCTTAATCCTTTTAGATAATCTTTTAATTTGCATATGATTTGATTAAAATTAATCTGATCTAGATGACTTAAATAAGTAATGAGAATTTATTTAATATTTTTCAGAATAATTTCAACTATAATCTTTAGCTAATTCATTAATATTTTAAGGAAAGTAGGATTAATGTTCTTTCCTGAGCTTTTAATATTATTGATTGCATTCGATATCTTTGTTAAGAATAAGAAGACTAATAAACATAATAAATGACAATAAACTCACACTTTCTTTCTTCTTCTTCTTCCGAAGTTGGCCAACTAGGGACCACGAAAAATAACCTCATGATTTTCTTCCTTCATTCAATCTCTTCCTCCAGTATTCTTTCATCCTTTCACTCTGTTGCTTTCGTCTTTCATCTGTCCAGATTCCTCCTGTTTTCCTTTTCTGCTTTGCTTGAAAACCAACAAAATTTTTAACTGTTGATCTGAGCATCCCCCTATTCTCCAATTTTTCCGCTGTTATTCCCATTTCTTCCATGTCGCTCTTTACCTCCTTAAACCAGGTTATATGTGTTTTGGGGTTTTTATCAAAGTAGTTTAAAGAGTTGCTTTGACAATCTGTCCTCATTCATTCTACTAAGGTGTCCGTAGAATGTTATTCTCCTCTTTCTCATTGTGTCCACAATCCTCTCTATTCTCTCGTATATTTCTCTGTTACTTTTGAGTTTCCATCTTCCATTTTCATAGTTTGGACCAAGAATTTTTCGGATTACTTTTCTTTCCTTCTTCTCAAGTTCATTTAGCTGGGTGGCCGTATTCATTGTTATGCATTCTGATGCATACATACTCTCGGGTTCAATCACCGTTTCATAATGTTTTAGTTTTGTATTTATGGAGATAGATTTTTTGTTATAGACATTTTTTGTTAATTGGAATGCAAGTTCCATCTTTCTCGTTCTTGCTAAGTTAACTTCTTTATCTAATGCGTTTGATTGGATTATTTCTCCCAGGTATTTAAACTTGGAGACTTTCTTTATCTTACCATACTTTGTTTCTACGTATTTGGGACCTTCTTTAACATTTGTCATATATTCTGTTTTTTCAAATGATATTAAGAGGCCAGTTTTTTCTGCTGTTTCTTTTAGAATATTTATCTGTTTTACTGCATCTTCGTAACTTTCTGCAAGGATTGCCAGATCATCCGCAAAAGCCAAACAATCAAATTCCAAACCGTCCTTCTTTCTTCCTATCCTAACTTTCTGTATACCTTCTATTTCCATTTTTTTTCTCCATTCTCTTATAACTTTTTCGAGTGTGCAATTAAAAAGCAATGGAGATAAACCATCACCCTGCCTCACTCCTGTCTTGATTTCAAACGGTTCTGAAATTTCTCCCATAAATTTAATTTTTGATCTAGTGTCTATTAGAATTTGTTTTGTAATCGCTAACGTTTTTTTGTCAGCACAGTTTCTTTATTAGAATCAATTTGAACCATTCAACTCTTACCTTTAAATCCTCTTATTTTTAATAGCAATTTAAGTTAAGTAAATTATATTTTAATTATATTTATAAGGCAAATCCTAAAATTATAGTTTCAACCGACGAAGTTTGCATAAATTTAAACAATAAATTTAACTTTATAGAAATAATACATAAAGTCATCATTACGTGTTTATAAAACAAAATAAGATGTACAACTTAAATTTTTATTAATCCAAATAATGTGATAAGAGATTTGACAATTTGATAATTCTTTATTATAATGCAAATATAAAAAAACCATCGTATTGTAATTTCCAATCGTTACTTTTTCAGAATGAATTTGTAGTTAAAAATGTCTTACCTGGCAAATATGCTTTATCAAAAGTTTTGTTGTCTTATTCTGTTTTATGTATTGTACATAAAGATTCATTTTATTTCAATTAAAAAATCTTTGTTGAATTTTCAATAAAACGAGAAGATTGCTAACCTGGCCGCAGTGCGGCGAGATTTACCACTAGCCGAATGGTGAAAATGTCTACACTTGTGTTCCATTTTGTTGACCGTGGTTTAATGGTCGAAAGATTAGGATTTTATGCCAAGACAAGTCCATTCATTAACGGCTTTTTCTCTTTTTTTTTAAATTTTTATGTTCTGTGGCCGTGTAGAAAAGCAATTTCCACAGGATGTAATGGCTTGATCTTTTGTTGCAACATCTTTTATTTCCTTATATCAGTTCAGCTGTCCTCTCTTATCCTATTTTAGAATCCACTGACTCATAATAATTCTGAATTATTAATACTAAACAATTTGAAAGTTTTATACAGAGGATTACTGAAATTGAATTATTACAAAGGTATGTAAATATTAAGCCTGTGTATAACTATGTAGCTAAGTCATATGAAATGTGTAGCTTTTGGACAGTGGTTCTCCACTGTGTGTCGTTTTATTCAATCCCGAAATGAAAGAGAGACAAGAAAAATGTTTGTTTTTAAAGAGTTCTTCGTAAGATTTTTTAAGAAAAAGTGTAACGTGAATTTATTTCATTAGTCTATTGATTGTTCGTTAAATCTGGGGGGTGTAAATAAATGAAAATGAGATTACAGAAGCTGTAGATTTTTAAAAAAATTCAGAACTGCTTTAGAGTATTGAATGTGAGCCTCTGATTGCTTTTGATACAAAGTGGACTCTTATTTCATGAGTTTAAAGTACAAGCAATCATTTTTAGAAACCATGTAGTTTATCTGCAAAATATTACATTCGAAGACCACCATTACTCACTATTTGACTCTTTTTCTTTGTTTGAGTTTCTTCTACTTCATCTTTTTTATAAATTCAGTTATTCGAAATAAATTCCCTGAATGTAGGATGTTAAGTTAAAAGTTAAAGAATGCCACGACAGGCCTATGCAGGCCCAAGGGCTCGCGGGAGGTAAGGCTCCCGGCGTTACTTGACCAACGGGACTAGGTTGAGGTCGGGAGGTCAGCCTGACGCCCGCCCGTCTTTAACTCCCGGGAATGAAACCAGGTACCCATTCTACAGAGGGTTGGGTAGGCCCTAGGCCCCGTTTGGAGGAGAATGGAGCATGGAAAAATTCCCGCCCACCGCCGAGACCGGGAATCGAACCCGCGACCTCCAACCCGCAGCCAAGCGCCTTACCCACTCGGCTACCGGGTCCAAATGTAGGATGTAGATGTACTTATTATTATTCGCAAACATTCTAATTTGTGTGGATTAAATTTAGAATAGGCAAAATTTTAAAACATTTGACGGAGCATTCCATAATAACGTATGACGTATTCAGTGACATTCAAGATGAAACAGAAAAGAATTAATATTTTCTGCTACAAACTCATTGGTATATAAGCATAATAAAAAACTATAAATATTGCGATAATAAAATGCAACAGTATAAAAACAGCACAATCAGTAACACCAGCATATGTTTATTACGTAGTAGAATGAATTTATCAGATTTTAGTCAAAAATATGCAACGAAATTATTCATAATAATAATAAGAGCAAAAGTATTTTAAGAAAAAGTGAAAAATAAAGTAATGTATGTTAATTCATAAAAATTGTCGGCCATTTTTTTTTTTGGTAAATGAATGAAGTTTTAATTTCGATATTTTTTTTCCTATATATATATATATATATATATATATATATTAAAAATACAAGTAAAGAAAATAAAGTAAGTCCCTTATAAGATATAATTAATATTGCCCCCTAATTGAAAATAGAATGAATACAATGCTATGTCTTATGGTTCGAATTGATCCTTGTATTATAATGTTTCTGCTTTGTAGATGCGATTATAAATTTATAATGGAAGCAATTACTCGACTATTAATCAATATTGTAATTAATTAAATATTAACGAGATCTTAATGGAACTCTAAAGTGGACACTGATTGGCTGTACTTGTAATCTGCAGATTGCGAATTAGGGAATCTATTGAGTTGATTATATCTAAATACAGCTGCTGGATATACCTTTAACAGAAAGAAATTTGTATTCTAATTCATTAATAATCCTTCAGATATATCAAGGTATAGTCTGCCTTTTTTTGAGATCTGCGAAGGAATTTCACTTTACATCCTAAATTAGCATGTAGAATTAAATGACTAGAAAGCACTTCGTCATGTAAGTCTTTATTAATCAAAGTTGTGAATATTTATTATCTGTGGAATCTAGTGGGTCCGTAGCCAAGTACTGAAGCGCTTGACTGGCGGGTTCAATCCCGATCCCGGCGGAGGGCTGACCACCCGACCTCAACTTTGTCCCATAGGTTAGGAAACGCCTGGAATTTCCTTCCCGTAACTTCGAGAACATACACAGACCTATAGTGGGATACTTACCTTTTAGATGAATGTATTAGTCACTTCAAGAGAAAAAAATTAGACAATCTTACCTAGATTTTGATACATCAGCGTGTCTAATCATCATATTAGTGAAGATGGACATCTCGTAGTAGATGCCTTTAAAAGGAAAATGATGATGCTGACTGAATGTTGGTGATAGTGATGATAAACGAAGTTAAGAAACACCGGTACTGGCCCTTTAAAAAAAAATTAGAAATGCCCATGTTCTTGAAAAATATTTTTTTAATAAGTACCATCATACTTTCAGGGATTATCGGAAAAGATAAAAAGAAATTCACTTGAAAAAACAAAAACCTGTTTCGGCATTTCCTCAAGAGCCTTTTTGCAGTTTTATCTCTTAAAGATATTCAGCAATGAAAATTTATCAAAAAATATATGCCAATCTTGGAATGTATTTTGAAAAAAATACTTAAGCAAAGTGAAAATAGTAGATGAATCCAAACATCATCGCTTCGTTAATTGAATTTTAAATGTTTCCGTAACTTAATGAACAAAACGAAAATTGTATATAAATCGATGCATTATTCAGAATACACAAAGAATAAAGATGAAAAATTCCATGCGTTTGAGCCAAATTGATCTAGCATCATCTTTTGTTAAGATTGGTTTCTGTACTAACTAACACAACTAAATGTTGTATTAATCTATCTGTCATGAAAAATATTAATATAAGTGAATATATGTTAATATAAGTTAATGTCCATAATTACAATAATGGATTTTGTTCTTTATCACAGTACAACATACATTGTTTCTATAGTCCATCTTATATTTCTATAAATCAGTGCTGGAAGTTAACAATGACATAGACATATGCGTTCTTTCTGTTAGCTGATACTAACAATGACTGTTAAAAAAGGCATTGTTACGATGATTTAACATAAAGAAAACATGCATTAATATTACTTCTACTCATTGTAATAACATTATATGTTTTACAGCTAAACAGATCCTTATATGGATTAAAAATTAATCATGGAATTTGAGGATTTTGTATTTATAATTTAATATTACCTAAAGAATATAAGACACTTCTTGGTACCGATATTTCAAGATCGTTGTAATGTTGTAATTAAAATCCGACAATAATCAGGTTTAAAGGATTCAAGATAGTAAAGGTCGATTACTATTTAAAATTTTTTTAAAAGCTTTTTACTTTTTGTTGCCTTTATTTGCGTCCTAAATGAATTAAATACTGCCCATTAGCAATCAGTTTTTATTGGCTTTAATTTCACAAATCTTTGATTTTATTTAAAAAATAAAAATAAAAATTGCTAAGTTTTTCTGTGAAGTTAAAATTAATAAAGTGTGATAATGATAATGTCAGAATTATGAAATCATGAAAGAAAATTTATAAACAAAAAGTACTTCTTCAATGCTTTTTTTTTAAAAACTTCTTACCATCAAGATTTTCTTTTTTTAATTGAATATTTTCTTTGACTTTTCAAAAGTAAGTTTTTAATTAGGTTTTTGAAGCTTCCACGATCACATTTTTGAAAATTCAGTTCAATGTTTGTGAATAATTCTTGATTTTCTAAAATTATCAAACTGTTTACTGGTAGAAAGTGATTCTGGTTTCTGATATTTCAATTATCAAATTTTCATTTGCTTCTTGTTTCCTTACATTTCCAGAAGTTAATCATTCGCATACATTGCTAATAACGTCTGCGGTTTTGACCAAACTTCACGGTAATTATTATCTGCCGAATGCCTGGAATATTTGATTCACAGACTAATTTTCTAATTGCTGTTCCTGGGAAAATCTTTACACTTCAATGATTTGAGAACTACATCCGATATTCAAGAGCATTTAAATATCTTAAGTTCAATAAATGTTGAACTATAGTTAAGTAAATTAAAATAAGGTTTTTGAATTTTAAACGAATATTTTTCCACTTACGTAACATTATTTTTTTTTATCTTATCTTTTACATAGTGAAAAGTTTTAAACTATTTTATGATTAACAATTTTAACAGATTTAATTGAATGAAACATTTTCCTTTATTTATTTTTTTTTCAAACTTGTGTTCACATCATCTCGTTCTGTATCTTCTTCTAGTTTGTCCCATATATTGTGTCACGCATCCTTTCAAATTCAGTTCCTTATATATTTTTTTTAATTCTTGTTTCTTATGAATTTTTTAAAGTAATTTTTTATCTATTTCTGGATTTCCTTTTTTTGCTGACGTCTGTTATATTTCGTGAAGTTCACGCTGAGGAATCTACTTTTCTGCTCTGTATAAGACGGAAGAGGAGATCCCCCTAAAAAAAAGGGGAGTAGATCAAATAATCCCGCTCTCTTTCCCTAAATAAGAGATGCCTCTTTCCAGCCTTCGTCTAACTGTTTAAGGCCGGGATATTTCAGTGCTCATTACTCATCCCGGGATCCTCTTTCTTTGCCGCAGCCGCGTAGACATCGCTCGCCTTCCCCGCATTCCCGTGCTTTTTCCGTCGTGAACCTCAAAGTGGGTTACGCGCGGAATAAGGCAACGCAGCCAATCGGCATTGGATTACGCCACCAACCTCTAGTGGAATTCAAGCACAATTTCCAAAGCACTTCAATCCAAAATTTTATTCAACGAAAGCTAATATTTCAAGGTAAAACTCGTAAGCGTAATCACTAGAGAAAAATAAAAGAAAACCTATAAAATTATATGTATTTAAAATATTTTAATTTTAAATGGAAATCTATAACTTTAAATCTATAAGTTTAAAAAGCTGTATTAAAAAAAAAAGAAAGCACTAATTCCTTTTCAATTCCTCTTCCAATATATTTTCTTAAAATTATAATGATTTACATTTTTTTATTTGAATCAATCATTTAAAGCTTTGGCTGAAAGTTAGATTTTAGAATAAAAACTATATTTTGCCAATTTATATATTTCTTATCATATTTTAGTTCCTATAATAATTCTGCAATTTTTTTTAATTCATTAAATATATCAAACTTAATTCTAATTTAGATATTACAATAATAATATCTGTAAAATAATATACGTATAATGACTTTTCAAAACTTAATTGTTATTATAAAGGATTTTTCTCATACATAACTAAATAAATTTTTCTTTTTATTGAAATTAAATAAAAAATAAACTTGTTATTATTTTCAAGAAATTATAATTAAATTCTTTTCTTTTTATAACTTATTTGCATGGACACAAGAATTCTACGATACAAGAATTTCAGTATTTGTAGATAATGAGGAGATCCATTAATACAGTAATAATTCATATAGAAAATAAAAAAGGCTTGAGTTTACAAGTTCATTCTTACTACTTACATATTCAATTCTTAATATATATCAGATTTATGATATTTAAATTCAAGGAACTGTTTAAATACTGAAACTTTAAATATACACTTTTTAAAAATAATAATTAATTTAAAAAATAAATAAATATAGATTATAAAATTAGTTAAAGAAAAATATACTTTAATATGACTTTATAAAAAAAATCCTAAGGAAAAAATTGCTTCGTTCATCTTTGAATGATATCGGATGGAATAAAACAATTCTGCTCTAAAGAAGAAAATTGAAAATGAAATAAAATCATTTAAATTTGCTTAACTTTCTTTTTTGTAATTTTAAAAAAACTCCGAATAATTTGATTATAGCCTCTAATTGACACTTTCAAAGAAAAATGAGCGACAACGCAGATAGTTATTTTTTTTAGACGAAAGCTTATTTAAACATGAAATTAAACGTGTAATTTTTTAATATACAATTACGTTTTCAAAAATATTCAATGAAATTAATAAAATAAATCATTGTTTTATAGTTGAAAAAAAAAATTCTTTTTCATACAATTCTCCAATTAATTTCATTACTATTATAGTGAATGTAATGTAATAGCTAATATAATTTAAGTTATTTACGCGAAAGAAACTTCCGGTGAGGCGACCGCCCGTCATTAGCATCGAAAGGTACAGAAAGACATTGCCATTTATATTTAACAGTCTTATGTAGCATATGAAATTCAAATAAAGTAGCTATTTGTAATATTAGCCGGTATGTAAAAAAATATTGCGTTCTGAAGGTTTTTGTTAATAATGGCCGGCCTCTAATAGCAGCCGGTCTCTATTAAGCGCCGGGAGCTGAGGCTAGTTTTGCAAATAAACGCCGGGGGCCTCTATTGGAGCATATACGATATATCTTTAAATATAAGAAATAAGATCTTAAATAAATAAAATATATTGTAATAAATAATTTATTTGAAAAATTAAATATTTATTTAATTCTTAAATTTATGGTCTATTAATGTTCACATTAAACTTTTGGATAGTTTAATGTGAACGTTAATAGATCATATTATAAATGTCATGTTAATAATTATATTTATGTTAAGTTAATAATTATGTTATTAATTATATTCAGAACATAAAATTATTAGTTCAATTATATTTATATTTTTTTATTTTCATAAGCATCAGCAGGAATTATTTATAATTTAAGGCAATTTATTATTTTTCTGGTCAACCTAAAAATCAATTCCTTAATATTTTTTTTGTTTGAAAACTAGAAATTAAATCTTTTTTATATTTTCAAACAATTATCAAAATCTTAATTCTCGCATTCAGATCTGTACTGAATACAGAAATTCAATTTAAATTTAATACAGAAAAATACGAAATGGCTGTTAAACATTTGCCTCTGACATTTCAAAAATGAAACATTACATGAAACTATTTTCAGATTAAAGGATTATAGAACAAAGCTATTTAAACACACACAATGCCTTAATTAAAAGCATAATTACCGAAGATTTAAGGTTAGGCCACAATTGTTAGGAATTTCATTAAAATCTTACAATTACTTCACAAGATTGAATGTAATTATGGCGGAAATTTTTAAATTACAATTGTTGGCGTAAGTTTTATCGTAATAATAATAATAATAATAATAAAATAAGAATAAACTTATAGGATAATTGAATGAAATTTTAAAATGATAAGATTTCCCCATCGCAAAAATTTAAAACAATTATTTTTAACAATTAATGCTATTTATAATAATGGCTAAAACATATTGAAGTTAATTTAGAAAAGACAATACTTTTCTGTAATAATAAATTAAAGCCTTTAAAACGTTTCAATAAAAATACTTGTTTCTTTAGTTTTAAGCGCTAAGCACACAAAAAAATATATGTAGATAAATAGATTGTGAATGGATATTGATTGTGTGGAATCCGTCTGTGTTATGTACCATATATTCTTAAATTTTTCATATATAGATATACAGGGTGTAAATGAATAAATGCAACAAACTTCTGCGAAACTACAATACTTAATGATAAGGAAGATGGGTCCGGAAACGCACCAATTCCTTTTATATCTCCTGTTTTATTTGCTCATTATTTGAACGGTTTGTCTTTTTTTACTAAATACATGGCAGCAGATTGTTGCATATACTGTTGTTGTTGTGAGCACAGCACCTAATGATCACGTGAAGCGTTACATCACGCTCATTGGTCTATCAGTGTTTACCAAGTTCAATGCTGGCATCGAAGTTGATGGGCGTCAATTCAAGCATCTTTAATATGCATGATTCAATGAAACACAACAATAACCTTCTGTTACGCTTACTGGTTTAAGGTAATCATTGTATGTTGTGTTAACGACAACAATGATATAAGCAACAATCTACTACCATGCATTAAGTAAAAGAGATGTAATGGATATATTTATAAATATATATATATATATATATATATATATAAATTAGAAAAATTGACGATCAGAATGATAGTTGTCAATTGCTATCAAATATTCTTCACAGTTCGTCTGGGAAGAGTATCTAAACTGTTTGTGATTCTATTATATTCTGATACCAATTAAAGAAAGACAGAATTTTTTCGAGGTAAAAAATGTCCGAAGCTTTTCTCCATAACCTTTAGATTCAGTGAAATCAAACTTCACGAAATTCAGGAATCTTTAACACTAAAAAAGTCATGTTCTACGTAAGCTATATGAAACGTCTATTCGCTATTGTTAAAGTTAGCAACTTTAAATTGTATATTCTAAGGCAAAGATAGTTGATCAATAATAAGGGTGAAACTGATTGCAATATTTCGCTTTTATCAATTTTTGGTTGCAAAGCAGACTTTCTTATTTAAATACTGTATGTGTTTATCTTATCCTGTATGGACCTATTAATTGGAAGTTAATAATACTTTATATAAAATAAGATACCCTCCTCATCAATAAATTGAGGTATATAGAAAATGTTAGAATACATCAACGAAATGTCAATATCAGGCAGCTGCTTCAAACCAAGAATTGAATAGGAATAAATGTTTTAAATTATGTCGAATAAGAATAATATTAAGGAATGTGGTACCAAAAATTACGTGAAGTTCACGAAAGCTTGCCGTTGTAAAGAATGTTGATCCATAGACAGCATCTGCTGTTGAGAAAGGAGCTTCATAATATTAAAAGAGCTGTAAAATTTAGACTTATGTAGTTAAATCTAAATTGAGAGAACTTACCATTAGGAAGTCTATAGTGGATCATGTGACTGAGGTTAATAAAATTGCTGTGAACGGGTTTAAATGGAATAATATTTACTGAAGGTCATTCATACCAACGGTTGGAGCAGGTTTCTGTGAAAAAGAAATGCTCAGAAGAACGAATGAATCAAGAACATTTCAAAGACAATAACTGAAATTATTCCTCATTTAAGGTCATTTGAGATATCTCGTAATCATTGATATATGAAAACTTCATGAAATACTTTTGTAAATGATAACTAGATAAAATCCTAATACTGAAAAGACATAGTTTCCTAAATATTGTTAGGATTTATCTTGAAAGATTTGAATTCTTCACTATTATAGGAATATGATAACTTTTCTATGTGAAGGACATCCTTAAAAATTCCAGTATATGGTTTGTATTACTAACGTTGTAAGATTTTGGAACCAATTGAAGTAGCTGTCTCCGTGTGCAATTTACCCTAATTGATCTAAATGAGAAAAAGGCTGGTCGATTGGTTGTGAAACGAGTGCCTGTGTATTCCTTCCCTGCCTATCCATCTATCTCTTAGATCACTTTGCACCTCCTTCCTGGAACAAATGGAGTCAACTATCCGATGTCCCATTGGGCGCAAAAGATCAACTGGCAAAATATTTGTCAATGACAAACACAGTCACCCTCTTTCTGTTTCAATAACACTTCGTTTCTTTTCTTTCTCGTCTTTTTCCTCTTTTGACCTTTCAGTGACACATTTTCTCATTGTTATCCTTAGATGTCCAAAAAATCATTTATAAAATGAACTGATATCTTTCATTTCATATAAGCTCCATTTGAAAACTCTGTTTTTTTCAAGACATGTTTTCTCCTTAATCGATCAAAAAACATCAAAATATGAACTTTCTTCCTTTATAGCAGTTTTAATATGTTCCAAAGTAGTGTTTCCCGAATGGTGTGTCACTACAAAAAGATGTGCCATTAAGTTTCTGTGTAAAATTTTGTAAATAATATTACAAAACGAAATGTAATTATAATGTAATGTAAAAAAATTGAAATGTAATTAAATGTAATTAGTTAATTTGCTTTTGAAATATTTCTTGAGGATTATTTGTTCAGATTACGACATTTTGCTTAGTTATTTTGTATTTTACTGAATCAAATAATAATATGCGTCTCTACGATATTTTTTTTGTATTTCGTGGAAGGAAGAAGGCTTCTGGAATAGCAAAATAAAAAAAAAAATAGAATTAACAGTACGACTTTCTCATTGTTCGTTGGGGAGCTATTTTAGAACTAGAAAACTATTTTTGGAGTAGGGATGGAAAAACTGAATTTGCCTGGAATTTCTGCATCTATCTTAAAGAACAGAGCAAGATTTCATCCAACTGAAATTTCTAAGGAGGTACGGAAAAGCTACCAGGCTTGCATAAAAATTAAAAAATTAAAAATTAAAAAATGTCTAAAAACTTTGTACAGGAAGTCCAAACCCCGTTTCAGCCTGTTAACAGGCTTTCTTCAGTGAGTGATTAGCAACAGAAGAGCATTTTTAAAAGCAAATAAACAGAAATATAAGCAATTCTGTCCAGTAATTATGTGTAAGAAATCCATTATATTCAAGTAAATGAAAAAGTAGTAAATTTTAGAAGTAGTTAAAAATATTAAAAAATAACAACAATGGTAGATAACTCATCAATGAACAAAAAGAACTGAAAATTAAGAATTTATGGGACTTAACCCACATAATGAAGGTTAAAGAGACGAGTCGTTTCGTGTTCCACTTGGGAATCGACATCAGGTATCATTGCAGAAATGGGATACTGAAGGTATCATCTCGTTCAACTGAATTCTGTGGGTTAAATCCCAGAAACTCACAGTAAATGCGCCTACACTAATATGAATAAAACCTACAATAAATATTTGTTAACAATGATAGGTTTTTTTTTCGAAATTATAGAATAAATTGAATAATAAAATGTAAGTAAGAAATAAAAAACGTTTTAATCTTTTAAATATTTAAACAGTTTTTAAAGATTTAAAATTTCCAAGTTAAAAAGAACTGCAGCATGTAAAGAATAAACTAAACTTACCAATTATCTTTATCATTAACTTTTTAAATCCTAATAAAGAAAAACTGAAGAACTTGGAGTCTATTATCATTAATTCCTGTTTTTTTTTCTGAAAGTCGTTGTAATGTACAAAACTCTTCTTTTTTAAAAAATTATATCTCGCAATATACTGAGTACAAATTTTCTATTTCCTAAAGAACAAATGAATGAAACTCGAATTACTTATTCTAATCCAATTAATCTGTATCTTAACAAGAGATTAGTGGATTATTAAAGTTTCAATATGCGTTGATAGAAATAATAATGCGCATTATTTTGGTTCTAAAGGTTTTCTATGAGATTTTTTGTCATCTTTAAAAGCTAATTTCTTTTCCAATAAAAACGGAGTCTTAAAATACAATTAGTTACGTCGTATCCATAAATAAGCCTACCAAGTTTAAGGAAGATTCATCGCGACGTTAAAAATTTTTAAGGAGAACACTTATAAATCAACAAATCATAAACAGAAGCATTTTATTAATGAGCTTCGCTATTCTCTTGGGAAGAAGTGTTTCATGAATTTCTTTATTCTCTAGATCCATCAAACGAATGCAAACTGAGAATTTAATTTGTCGAAACTGTAGACAGAGACAGACAAATAAAGGGCAGTGAATATTAGCTTTGTTTATATTTATAGAAAATGTACTTGTATAAATAAGTATTTGTTGTGATATGAAATTTTTAATTGAAATAATTCTGAAATATCAATGACGTACCATCCAAATTCATTTCAAAGCTAGAAGGTGATGAATTTGAGAATAGCTTTAATGCTATTTTAAGCAACGTATTCTTCAGAAGCGTTGTAATAGCGTCCTTGTGGCAGTTCTGTGAAACCGCACCTTTCCACTACAAACAACGAATATCAAAAGCCTTAACAGCATTAAAGGTATCAAAAACGAAGTGGAAAGTAAAGAGAACCAGTGGTACGTATAAGACATATCAATAATTAATTATATTTACTTCAAAGAAACATCGGAGATTTTGATATTAATTTGTCTTCAAAATGACATCAGCGAATTAGAGAAGGACTTTACTACAATGAGTAAAATCTCTGTAAAATTTTTGATTAAGAAAACATTTTGCCTACTTTTAGGTTTGTAGTGTCTGATCAATTGAATGTGAATAATTCACTGATTAAAATGAAAGGTGAATTTAATAAACTATTTATAACGACTTATAACTGCTACTTTAACTTTATCAATTTTTGAAAGTTTTTAAAATAATTATTGTAATTATTTCTTGTTAACTTAAAACCTATCTAAAAATAAGCCTAATTTCCTAAAATGTTATTAAAACACTTTGTAAATCCCGGAAACAAGATAAACGAAAATTTTGCACTTTTTTTTTTTTCAAATTATATAATATCTGCAGAATACAAACAGTGAAAATTTTTCATGTACTGAAAAAATATAATTAAATCCGTAAATACTTGCATTGCCCAAATTGGATTAATTTTCATTAAATCTTAGAATGTAAACTAATTAACTAAAAAGAATTAATATCAGTTGTTTAAGATATCAGAATAAGTGGCAATTTTTTTGTCGCCATCTGTCATCTGATTTCTAGACACAAATCCACTTGGGAAAGATTTGAAATCTAAAATTTATCTTCAGTCCTTAAATATACATTAGGAAGATTCAAGGAGATCGAAGTAAAAGCTGCTTCAAAGGTAATAGGGAAGTCACACTGTCTAATTAATTTGTTGAGCCTCACTCTCTTAGGCAAATAAGCTTAGAAAAGACATCCTTTAGTTATTTCCGAAAGATTTGTTAAAATAAAGAATTTAATTTTCATGAAAGTTTTGCCTGATGTCATTGGTTGTCAAATACAAGAAACGTACAATGAAATAAAAACTAATGTTTCTCATTTATCCTACGCTGTAAGGCTGAAGGGACAAGAAAAAAAAAGTTCGATTATATATATTTCTTATTGATGAAGTATTCTCACATTAGAATCCTTAGGTTATCAACTTCTTGCTTTTTACTAACTTAACTTTAATTTTAATTTCCTTCTGTTATCAATATTATGATTAGATGTCTTAATAAGTGGACGATATCTTAAAGAACAAGGGATAAAAACAGAAATTAGTGATAGTTCTCTTTTTACACAACTAATATGCACTGTCCGGCCACTTTATTAGGTACATTCCTGCTGGGAGCACAAATCCTGTGTCTCACAACAGCTCTTCAAGCCGGTGGAGGCAGTGTCATGGTGTGGGGGATGTTTTTCTGGCACACGTTGGGTCCATTGATACCTCTGACCAAGTGCAACCGTACATGTTAACAGTTTATCCTCATGCAGGATAATGCGCCGGTGCACAAAGCCCGCATCACTATGGAATGGTTTGAGGAACATGACGATGACTTTTCGTTGCTGCAGTGGCCCGCTCAGTGTCCGGATCTCAGCCCGATTGAAAATCTGTGGGAAGAGCTGGAACGGGCTGTTCGCCCCAGGCCTACACCTACATCAAATCTTCAGATACTGCGTGACACACTCATGGTATACAATACCTCAACAACGTTTTCCAGCATCTTCTGAAATCCATGCCTCGACGAATTCAGGCTGTTTTGAGGGCTAAAGGAGGCCCAACACGCTACTAGGTAGATGTACCTAATAAAGTAGCCGGACAGTGTATGTTTAAAGCCATTACATAAAAATGAACTGAAATCTATTTTTCCGTAAATGTTGTTTATTTAACTTTTATTTTCAAAGGAATTAGAACGAAAAATAGAGTCGATTGGAAGCAGATGTTGCTGAAATTAATTAAAATTCTTATATTTGCTTACATAAAACTCAATTCATTTTAATCAAAATAAAGCACTGCGGGAAGATCGGGTATCTATTGAACTTTGAAGTTTTCAAAGATCTCGTTGAAATTATAAGAGACACAAATTAGACATCAAGATTTCACGAGATTTAATTTCTTTACAAAATTAGGCTAAAGAAATAGCTTACATGTATTTTACAAAAATATAGTATAAAAATATAAAAAGTTAGTATTTGATTCCACAATGCATGACATAGGTTAATAATATATTACTGAAAACTTTACTGCACTGATCAACTCTAATATAATGTTTCTCAAAGAGAACTTCCTCTGTTTGGTCAGGCTTCTCTCGTAATTATAATTGAAAATTTCAAGAAATGTAATGAAATTCAAATAATAGTAAATAGTAGTACTATTAAAATTAATATATTTTTATTTATGTTTTTATATTTTAAAATTTTTATTTACATATTTATATTCGAAAATAAATATAAATTAAAGAATAATTAAAGTTAATGTGTTCTAAGTTAAACAGAACTGATATGAAGAAGGTAATGGCCATAATTTACATGATTGAATGTGAAAATTGTAAAAATTCTATTCAGGAGAGAGTAAAAGAACGGTACGAGAACGTATAATTGAACACAGTAATTATGTAAAACAAAATAAAACTGATGTATCAGATGAACACTGCTGAAATTGTGGACATTAAATGAGTAGCAACGTAAAGATTTTGAACATTGAAAAAATACTTGAATTATAAAGGAAAGTATTTTAATTAGAAATACAAGAGATAGAAATGTAAACAGGAATGAAGGCATTGAGGTCTGTGAAAAATTCGTCAGTCTAGCTAAGGATTTGTTTAATTTAAAATCTAACAAAATTATGAAATTTGAGGAATTAACGTATTAATTATTAGGTTTTAGTAATTGAATTTGTTAACATTGATAATAGTAAATTGAGGATTTTGTAATAAAGGCAAAGCTGGATTTGTTTATATGTTAAATATTGTTAACCAAATTTCATGTTCTCATATTCCTATTTTGTTTGCGATTATGGCTTGAAAAAGTAAAGACGCAAAATCCTTTCTGAAAATTCGCTTGCAGGATTTCTTAATTTCAATAATATGACTATTAAAAGGGAGGAATTGAAAAGTAAGTATGGAACTTATAATAGTATTTCATTTCGTGCGACTTTGATTTGGTATTAATATTGTTAGCAATTGGTTAAGATGTCAAAAAGAACCTTTGTTTGTAACAATTTTTCATTATTGTTAATATTAAATTATTAACTCAACAAGAACCTTTGTTGTTGTAACCGTTTTTAATATTGTAAATATGCAGAGAAGCCTGACTAAGCAGAGGAAGTTCTCTCTGCGAAATATTGCGTTACAGTTGATCAGTGTGGTAAAGTTTTTAGTAAAGATAGAATTTTTCTTTCTTTTTTTTTAGAGAAAAAAAATGCTTTGTAATTTGTTGAAGTTCAACATAATCTTTTTATGATTATCAATGGAATGTTCGTTTAAAGTTAATCAAAAATTCCAATATCTCATCTTTACCCGTGTGTAGGTTTCGTAAGTTTTAATGCAAGTTCTTTTTCTTATTACATTTTTTACTTTTATACCGTACATCTTTACGATCCTTGTCGGAAAAAGAGTATAAAACAAGATTACTTGCGAAGTCTGTTTATGATATTTTGCAATATTCTTCTTAATAATTACTGTTTAAAGAGAAAAAACTTAAAAAGTTAAAAGTTAAAAAGTTAAGTTTACTTACTCTTTTTCCTGGTTTGGTAGCGTTAGTTTTCTTGAATAATTATTTTGATAATGAAAATATTACTTATATCACTATCTGATAACTGATTGTATATTACTAATTCTAAAACAAATTGAAATTTCACAATAAAATTTAGATTTATGCAGTCTATTTAATATTTCTTTAGTTACAAGATGCTTTTTTTTATAATCTACTTTAATATCGTTTAATAATATATTTTGAAAGCCAAGCATCCAACAAGACAACATTAATTTTGGGGATTTGGAAACATTTGAATGAGGTCACATTTTTTGCCAATGTGATTTTGCACAAATCCTTCGAGTTTCTGAGCTATCAGTAGAACGCGATTCAATGATAGGTTTTCCTTTAATACAATCAGATTTGTTATTTTCTCATCAGCAGTTTGCAGTTGTGCTTTTCTGTGGAATTATCATGTACTTGAATGTGTACATCCATAAACTGGTGTTACATTGTGATTCAGAAGAATGATAATAATTGTCCTATGATGAGACACGTGTTGTACAAAGAAGCTTATTTGTAAAAAATGGATTAACATTCGTTGTAAAATTTTCATGCCTATGTACTACAAGAATAGAATCAAAAAGTATATAGAGTTCTTTATTGATTTTCACAGCTTAAACTGTATATTGCAAAAAATAACAATGAAATCGAAGCGAACAATCTCTATTTTTGCATTGTTCATACAATTCGTAGAAGATAGAGCATTCTTCGGTAAAATAAAACGAAAATAAAGTAAGAGCACTTTAGACCATCACTTGGTTATGTAATCCCTCTTCGGGGAAATGGACAGATCGGCAGTGAATACACGCGACGTTGAAGGTAAAACGTTTTAAAAATTATAATTAAATAAAAATATTGTTTTATTAGAGGTAAAAATAAAAGTATTATTTTGTTACAAGTAAAAAACTCACTGAACACGAATTTATTACGAATAAAATAAAAGGAAAATAAAGTAAGAACAGTGTAGACAATAACCTGGTACCCCTGGTCCCAGATCAATCATTTACTCCCTAAATGAGGTTTCCTGAAGTTTAGACCTAGTTAAATGACTTTTTCGCACCCGAAAACGGTTGATTCACGACATTCTATCAAATTCCTAGGCCCGTTTGCAAGATAAAGTTCACAATAATAGCTCGCATTATAGCATTCGCTACAATAATTATTGTGAGCTGACAAAAAGAAATATTCTTTGAGAAGGTGAACTAATTCCAAGACTATGTTTGTGCTTCGTCTCCATTCAATCAAAATGAAATGTAGATACTTACAAAATAAAATTGAAAAAAATATATTTTTGATTTTTCTGGAAAGGCGGGCAAGATGTTTAAATTTCTTATCCTTGTAATAGTGCATGTAGGTTCCTTCACTTTATTTCTATTATTTTTTTATAATTAACAACCAGATTTCTTTCTTCCATTAATTTTGGCTGAAATTGCTAAAAATTCCCTATTTTGTAAACTATTTAGATCTTAAAAGTCGTTACTACGTTATTATTATAGTATTAATATTATTGTTTTAAGTTCAGGTATTTTTCTTTCGTTAAGGGTTTATTTACTTCATATATTGTGTTAGGATCTCATTTAATATTTCATATTGTGATTTTAGAAAGGGGTCACTCGAAATAAAAATAAAACATACTTTTTAAGGTCGTCTGTAAACTAGATATTATTCAAAACCTTAAATTAATTTGTAAATCCATATCGAAACACATTTAGAAATATTTATATTATATTTTTTCAATATTCAAAATAATTATTTAACTGTTTCGATTTTAAAGCAGCAGTGGAAATGGTACCTCCAGAAACTAAACTAAAAAAGCAAAATACACATTAAAAATAAAGTAAAGCTGTTTTGGGATGTTACTTGTAAACACGGTCTCACCCTTTTAATGTGTTTCGATTTTAATTTGCAATAATTTCTAAATTATATTAGGAAAAAACGTAATTTAGGAATTTACAAATTTGGTATTGGTGATTTATATAACAAACTGATTATTAAATTTTATTACCGTATGAAATAAATAACATCATGAATATATAATGTATTTTATTTCAGAAATACGCTTTAATGGTAAATATTTAATATAGTATTAATAATTAATATGTAATGCGTATATTGTATGATTACTATTTCGCACAGGAAGTATAATCGTCTATTTTAGATTTCAACTTATTTTAAAATTGTAGAATTTCATTAACATAAAAGTTCACTATCTTGTTTTCTTCGTTAGTTCAGGAAATAAAGTTTTTTTTTTCACTATCGTTGTTTTGGCACAGATAATCAATAATCCTGAAATAAAAATAAAAAATATTTCATTTTCTCCATGAGCACAATCCGGTTGTATTAGTTCATATTTCACTATGCCGATGAAGAAGAGATTCCATTTCCTTCCTCTGTGAATCAAAAGAAAAATAATTTCCATTTTTAAATAAACATGGAGACCATAATTCACCTTTTAAACAAAATTAACAATTAAAAATTAAAACAATGCAACGTTTCAAAATTCCAATAATCGGACTGTTTTGAATTCAACATCTTTGATGGAAACGTTTTAATTTTTAATTGTCAATATATATATGTATAAAAGCTGCGTTATGGTCTCCATGTCGAATTAGTTTTTACCTGCACGTTTAAACAGTTTACTTAATTTCCATTTTTGTTTATTTATTCCGTATTTATTATTTTAATAATAGCTATTATTAAATACTTGCTATAGCAGATATTTTTATTCTTAATTAAACTTGATTGCTGTGAATTATATTTTCCAGCTTTTATTTTACAATTTGTACTGTATTTTGTTTTCACAAAATTAACACTTATTTTGAAGACAAGTGAACTATTCTTTTTGAATCACAGTATCGTTATTAGCGTATTCCAGTGCCTCTCAGCCGTATACAGTGATATGTCATGAGGATGTCTTGGGTGAGCTCCTGAAAATTCTGAGAATGTATCAGAACGCAACATTCACTTTCAAGCGTCAAATGGTCGAATATAATAGAATAAAAATCTAGATGTCATATATCTTAAGCAAACAAAATATGAACTAATTCTGTTTGGTTCTAACAATTTAGGTTACAATTTAGGTATTAATTCGAATTCAAATCGGTTTTAAAGCATTATACGGTATCTTTTACTTAAAACAGATGTTCTTTGGTAAATCTTTGGTATTTTCCAAGAGATTCTGTGATGGTAATAAGTATTGAAAAGTTTCGTGGGGTGCCGCGGGATTTCTTCTAAAACAAAAGTGTGCCTTGAAGCGAAAACGATTGCCACTGACCTGTATTAAAGCAAAATATTCTATTTTTGTAGCGATCCACGTATACGAAGTGTAAGGAAGGCTCTTTTAAGATCGTTGTACGTCCGTCCTTACTATTGTAGAAATAGTAAGGAGGGACGTACAGAACGATCTTAAAAGAGCCTTCATAACCTACAAGGTTTGTGAAAGCCTTAGGACTTTACAGAGGTGAGAAAAGAATATGACTTTCTATCTAAGGTCACTTCCTTTTCAGGTCTCGAGGTAATACTTAAGAAAGAGTATTCTCAACACCTTATTGGCATTCATGTCTTTTTATTTATCTCGTGTTTTTAGCCATCACCGCAATTGGGGTTCAAACAACCAAGATTCGAATCCTGGTCTCGACACCTTTTTATTTTAATCTTACTTTGATTTTTCTTTTTATTCTTCAGTTTTTTTTTATTAATTATACAGGGTGGTCCTGAAATGCTTGTTCAAAGTTGAAGGTCCGATGCGACGTAGCAAAATAACGGAAATAACCCATATGAATATGGATACTGAAATGCTTTATCAGATTTTATAGAATGATTAACACATAAATAGACTATGGTTTAGCTACTGTTAGATGAGATGTAGAGATGTGGCCTCCACCAGCAGCAACACAGGCTCACACCGCTACGTGAAGATTGCCTAAATCCTCTGGGCTTTTTTCTCAGGGGCTATCTGAAAATGTTAGTACATGCTACACCGGTTCCGAATGTACAAACTTTGCCTAGCCGTATTGTGTATGGTTGTACAACGATTCAATGTATCGCTGGTTTGTTTCAGCGTGTCCAGTAATCCTTACGACGACGGTATGAGGCATTTGTTGCTGCTGGTGAAGGCCATTGTACTTGTTAATCATTCTATTCAGTTAATTACTTATCTTCTTTCATTTTTTTGTAAATTATTTTGACATTGTGGTATTATTAGTTTTAAATTTACCCCCGGAAATTTCATTCACTATTTTAGCAATGAATATTCCAAAATTCAATTTGTATTCTCCGATTATTCGGTGACATTTTTATTTGCTATCGAATTCTCTTCTTCCGGCTTTTCCTACACAATTCTTATTCATTCATTTTCCTTTCTTTTAATCAATTGATCCCAAATTATGTTCGCTTCGTAATATTAATTTCATGCGCGCAATGTTCATCTGTTTGTTTAATCATTTCAAATATTTAATTTCGCGTAATACATACGATGTATTGATCCACAAAACATCTAATAGGTAAATTCGTTTATTGATTTTGCTTCAGCTAATGGTGAATGGAAACCCATCCAACATAAAAATAGGACTTGATTTCCATCTAACCAGAAAGAAGGAATGCTGCCTGGAAAAGGTCAGAAGCAATGCATTTCTTCTCTAGAATATACGAAATGATATAGCTCAGTTTTTACAAAAAGCGTTCTTTTTAATAATTCTCTCTCTTAGATATCTATTATCAAAGAGTTATAATTTACAACAAAGTTATTTTCTTTGTGTAAACACAGGCATCGTGTATACTGTGGATTCGGATTATCGGTTGATTAAGCGGCGGATTATATAAGCAGCAGCCTGAGGTATTAGACCTAAAATGGGCGCCAAATTTAATGTTTTAAAAACTTAATTTGTCTAAAATGTTATCAAAACAAATTCACTGAAAAATGTCTTATAAGCCCAGCACATAAAACAAATTCAATATAAAGTTATTAGCATAAAACATTCGAAAACTATCCGCTGTACTTTATACTGGTATACTTATGCTGTACACTGCTATAATATTACAGGACTCCCACTGGGCGCGAAAATATCTTCATCCGGCCATAATTCGGATAGACCAGGATATTATTGTCTGCCATTGCCATTAGGACAAATTCCGAGAAAAATATTAACGTTCTTCTTGTAAAACTTGTACTGCAGGAGGCTTCCTCTCTCCAATGACCCAGTGTTTGTAAGAAATAAAAAGCGGGTGTTCACAGAAATCCCAGGGACCTTTACCCACCAGTCAAGTCAAGAAGAAAAAGAAACGATAGTTTTCGAACAAAGAAATCCTCCAAAATAATGAAGGGAATCATGCAGTGGAGAGAGGAGGAAACTTCAATCTTACCATAAATGTGGTGGGGATTTCGCTCATATGTACTATATTTTGAGTCTGTTCGGAGCGAGAAGCAATGAATTGTGAACATTTTTGGTGGCATCGGTTGTTGCGCGATTATCTAGTAGTGCGGAATAATAATGTAATTTTTATTTAACTTTCTGCGATTTCATTTAACAAAGTTTAACAAAGGCCTTTAAAATTCTGTTAATTGATATCAAGTAAGCTAATGAAAAAATGACCTACCGCATTGAGAAAGAAAACAAAAAACAAAAGGGACCCCGCTTTTAAATTATTGTTTATTGTCTATAACTCCTGAGTGACAAACATGTTGAGTAATTCAAATTTTAAAAAAAGCCGTTGGTTTTTTACTTTTTATACCGAAGGCGGTAACAAAGCTACAAATAATAAAACCCAGTGTTCTTAAGATGACGTCACAGCATCAAAAGACATTTTCTAAGCTATTTGTGAAGGCCGTATTACATTTACCATTTTACTCGCCATAACCTCGCCATTTCACTCGCCATCACCTCGCCATCAGATGGCGAGAGGAGATGGCTTGGCATAGAGCTTGGGCTATCTTTGAAGAAATGGCGCGACATCAGATGGCTGGACATCGACACTAGCGCTCCTGGTGACGAATTGTAGAACTTGGATGTCCAATCGATTTGTATCTATTTATTCGAAATTACCGATTACAAAAATGATTTTCACGATCGGAGGGCATCTTTTCCTTATGTTTTCGTGGATGCTTTCATAAAATGTTACATTATTAATCAGAATCAATTCATAATTTCGGCTTGAAAATTTGAATCGACAACGACCGACATCTCGAAAAGATATCGTCGTTGATCGAGATTTAACGAGACTGAATTATTTATCGAAACTGATTTATCGAAACTGAAAACAAAGAAACATAAAACGATGAAAAAAAACATGAATATTTCCGATTTGAATTAATTAAAAACATTCTTTCACCTATCCGATGCATTGACTAAATGGTTTTTATATAAATCAATGCTATGTTTTTCGTAAATCAAACGTAGGCATGACGACAATTGAGAAGTGTAAATGTTCCGTGTGATGGAAGGCGTTATGGTAAATGTAAAGCGGTACACTATTCACTCGCAATCTACCCTGACATTGCCTGCGTTATGGCTTGCATTTATGGCGAGTGAAATGGTAAATGTAATACGGCCTTTAGGGTATGTGCAGATAAATCGTAATACGGTTCAAATGTACTCGGCTTATATTAGACTGTACTGAGACTTTGCATTATCTGTTGCACATTGAGCACATTGAGATTTGTATGTGTTTGTTTGCTTGAGTAGGTTTGAAGACACAATAGCCACTATCCTGTCTCGGGAAAGGTAAAAAAAAAATAAACCATATGATGTAAAAACAAAACTTTTTAAAATTTGGAATAAATTTAATATTTTACATTTTAACTTTTTTAAAGTAAAATTCAAATATAAAATATAAACAATAACTACACATTAGTAGAGGAGATAAGATGACAAATGGATAAACGCAAGGCATAAGATTAAAATGCTAAAAACAAAGTCAAAGAAGATGATAAAAGTCGTCTCCTTATAATACATGAGAATGTGTAACACAAATACCCTCAGTTGTTGTAGTAATTTTTTTGAATATAAATAAAGTAAACAGGTTAAAACAATAGTTTAAAACTAGAAATAAGATGGTTTTTACTGTTTTCCATATTATTATTTAGAAATTTCTTTTTATGTTTATATTCTACTTTTATGATAAGTCTTTTTAAAATCTTTATTTACTTATAATGAATTTCTACTTCCTTGGTTATTGATTCCTTAAACTTTGTGCTGTTGACAAACTGCACCAAATAAAGAATCAGATCAGCTTTGTTCAATTGCCAAGGGACATTGAATGTCAAAGCTAAGTCTACACTTTTTCCATTTCACAAACAGTCTTTATTAAAAACAAACATACATTGATTGTTTAACGAAAAATTGCAAAATGCCAAAAGGAGCAATGAATTTGTTTTGAATTTTATGTGTAATTCAAGCTAAAATTTTCTGTGTGTTTTTTAACTTGAGAGTTTAAAAAAGTTTTTGTTTTCATTAAAAGAAAAAAAAATACCGAGGAAATGCCAGCCGTATTATTACGTAGAGAAACATAAATTTCACATGACATTTCAGCCAGACATGATTTTTTGCTTTGTTGTTAAATCAGTAAATTCGATATTAGGCGAAAGGCATTTTAGTCAGAATTTCGACTTTGTATTCTTTGCTGTCAATTACCTTAGTATACATTTTTCTGTGAGATGCCACTAGAGGAACTATTTAATGCACTCAATAACATTCGGTAGCTTAGGCTTAGTTAGGCTTAAAATCCTCCGTAGAAATTCTTGACTATTTTGAAACCTTTGGAAAGTCTTTAAGAAAGTTATGGATAAGGGAATTTTTTTCTATAGAATATCAAAGAAATGAAGGCAACGCAATCTACCCAACTGAAATTCCCTCAACATCCAAGAAATTGAATCAAACGAACCATTTTCAATGTTTTTATTCTTTAGAATCTTCTACATTTCTTTTACGATGTAGAAAATGTGAATAGACGATGACAGATTGGGATTACTTTTGCGTCTTCTCTTATTTGCCGTCGCCAAGTTAAGCTATTGAATTAACTGCTTTTCAATTTAATTCTTGAGTCATTGAGTTTCCTCAAAATCGGTGTTCTTAGTTTTTTCCTACCAATTTTCGTTCCTGCTATTTCTCTTTTAAATTTTCCTTAGACTTCTAAAATGCTTTTCAATTTTTTATACCACTTTAACTTTTTTGAATAACAAAAAATACTTAGAAATGTATTGTTTTCTTAATTATATACAAAATGCAAAATAGAAAAACTCAATAACACAAAAAATGCAGATTTATTATTTATTGTTGAAATTGTTTCTAACTCATATAAGTTATTATAAATAATATCTTTTTAAAAATCTTGTAAATTGAAATCTGAATTCTACAAGTATTTCAATAAGCCAAATAGAAATTTGGCATTAGAATATATTATTTAATAATATAATTATGATACTCCGTTGTAAATTCTAGTTTAAAAAAATATTGAATGAAACTCTTTCAAAAGTTTGATCGAGTGATAGCGAACTGCGTTGTAAGAAAATAAAAGTTAAGAAAAGTAATGTCGGTTATTTGAGCGAATAATAAAATAATCGATTGTAGTAAAGTCTTAAATTTCAGTTGTTTATTCCTGTTCTTTTTCTTGAAGAGAAGTAAAATCTCTTCGATTGCTTTCTAGGGAAGTTCCCGAATTAGTTAAAATGACGAAACCTAAAAAAAACGATGAAGTTGAACAAGCTACTGACTGTCAGTAGAAATAAATAGTTTACAAGGATAAGTTAGTGCTACATAATATCTGTATATCTGAAATGTTTGAACAATATCTGCTTGAAAATGAAACTGTAGTCGCTGTTATCTTGTTTTTGTTTTCATTTTGTCACCGATTTAAAATAGATTAATGAATTAACAGATAAACACTTTAAAAAAACAGAAAGAAAGGCAAAAAAAAAAATACTTTTTTATGAACTAAGAGGAGAAATTGTGAATATCTGACAAATTTTCATTAGTCCAATCAAAAGTCCATTTAAAGAATTCTGTTTATTTCAATTTAATGAATTAGCATCTTCCATTGCTACCATTCCAGCTATCTATAATTTGTAATTGTAATTAACACTATTTTGTTAACTTTAAAAATATAATTAATCCCAATTAAAAAACATACTCCTAATCCCTGGCATTCACAGTCTATGCGCAGCTAATTGTTTACATTTGTTGTACTAATAGTTTTTTTAAGAAAGAAATAGCGAATTTCGTGTAGAATCACTTTTATTTATGTTTTTCATGTTATGGTTTGTTATTCAATTGCTGTTGTAATAATAAAACTAATTCATGAGATATAAACATGATCTGAAGTGAATTGGACAAACAGCTGAACATCTATTATATAATGCCGCATGAAGATACAATTAAAGTGAAACTAAATAAAGTCAATTACAGTAGCGTATAGACAGGACATCGTAGAATGGCCCCGACGTGATGTATCTGTTCATATTTTTTGGCATTTCATCAAAATCCAACAGAGAAACTCATTAATTGTAGAAGGTCTTATCAGATTACATGCACTAATAGTTTGCAAGTCTATCACCTCATTATCCATCAAAATACAGAGTGAATAACACTACTACACCCTGAATGATTCATCATCCACACCTAATGACATTAATAATTCTCGGTTTTACAAACTTCTGAAAATTTGGTAATCAAAGTTATTATACAAGAAGAAATTAATGAGTACATTCAGTAAAATTGCATTCTTTAAAAATTTTATATTATTTTTCTTTATGTTTTGTTTTTTTAATAGTCGTGGAAACGATAAAAACAAAAAAGAATTTTTATTTTTCAACTTAAAATTGATGAATAGAAACACATTTTTCGTTTTCTGCAAAAAAAAAAAATTGACTATTATCATTTCGGCCAAAGATGAACCTCCCAGAATGCAACACAGATGATAGATTTTCCTTTCCTGGCCTGTCGGTAACATTCAAATGTAAGAGATCGTTGATTCACATTCAACATTTCGACGAAGAAAAGTTCTCAAAAGTCAAGTAGGGAAATTATTCTTAACGTTGCTCGTCGATTTCAAGAAGATGTATGTGAGATTTTTGATATGTTCTTTTTTTTTTGATAATTGAGATTGATATTTTCTGCGGAGCTTACGGCATTGATACTGGAGAAATTGTCAATGATAATGTGTTTGCAGGTCCAACTTTCGCCGCAACGATAATAAATATATGTTATTTATTGAAGTTCTATAAATCTGATTAATTTTAGTCGTACTAAACCAAACGAAAGTGGATTTAAAAGATTAATAGACATTATTTAAGATTTTTATGTTTTTCTACGACAGTTTTAATCGTTTCTTGTAGTAATTTTTCGAGAAAAACCATTTGGAAAAGATTTCAAGAAGTTATTTCCATCTAGTCGTTCAAAAGTTGTTAGAGATTCACAAATTTAAATACACACAGATTGAATTGATGTGCTTCTTTGTCCTAAATAAACGGGACAATGGTAAGGATATTCGTAATTCTCTGACTTTCATTTTTGTCTATGAATAAACAATAAATTTACTAACAGCAACATCCCTCACAAAGTTAAGGGACAAATCGAAATCGAACTTCTTACAAATGCTTCTATTTGTAAAATGTTCGAAATAAACAAACTTTCCTTAAAATATAATTTCTTAAATTTTTTCCTTTTTTTATTTTCTTTAAAGTTTTAAAAACCACAAAAAAAAGAAAACGCCAATTGGAATTCCTGCTGAGTTCAAACTAAAGAGATTATCCTTTTCTAGAAAAAAAGATAATAAATCCGCATTATTTATTGAAATAATTTATGGAATTTATTGAAATTCATCCTAATAATATTCAAACAGCATGCAATAGAATAAGTACTTAAGATTCATTTTGAATAACACAATGAGATATTAACAAAAATAGAATAAAATATCATTGTTGGATTTCAATGTTTTAGTCTTCTCATAATTATCAGGAGACTATTGTCCTCCAAATGAGAGTTGGCCGCCCTGTTTTTGTGAGATCTGCGCATGTAGCATCGATTAGTCTGGTCAGGCACTTCCGTCTGATCTTCTGACAAGGTCTGAGCTTCTGCTAATCGCTGATTACTTATCAAAAGGGAATTGTACTTATAAATCATTAAAATATTTATTATTAGTGATATAGTATTGAAATAATGCTAAATATTATGTATGTATGGCCGGTACGCACCGAAGTGCGCGTTTCGTATCCGAAGCCTCCGTGTTCCAGGGAGCGCTAGTGTTCCCAAGATGGCGAACCCCTAGCAGACTCCCTAGAATTTCAAGGGAAAGATACTGGGGTGGTTTCCCGTGGCCTTCCCCAGGACGACATTAAGGAATGACGTCAGACCGAAGAGAAAGTGAAGAAGAGGCTGGACAACACAGGAAAGGAAATTGAAACAGCCATGCCACTGCCGGGATTCGAACCCAGGTACTGGCGCACTGGCCGCCACGGCTGGCCGCCGCCGAGACGGCACGACCACGCCAGCACGGCTGCTAAATATTATAGAGAAGTTTTATTTTGCGTTATCAGCATGTCAGCGGAGAAAAATAGCCTGGAAGCACTCCGTCGTCAAGCAAGAGAAATACTTGCCTCTGTGAAGGGATACTTTCAAAACCTAAAATCTGAGAGACATAATTTATAAATGAATTTCTCTAAATAAACAAATATTTTTCTAAATTACAACTTCTCCGATAATTAAACGTTAGCCTATTATAAGTTAACTATACTTTCTCAGTGAGAACAGACGCCGCGCAGTCGTCCATTTTTACAGGAAAACATAATTGATCAGCTACCGGAAGGGCTGCGCAGTTCAAACTTCCGCCGGCCAACTCTCATTGGGAGGACAATAATATTCCCCTTTTTTTCTGTCCGTCTGTGGACAGGTCAAGTACCATTAAAATCTCATTAGCAACAATCACAACAATCGCAACAGTTGCGTGTTTTGCTTGCACAACAATCACATTGATAATACTGCTCTACAACAATCACAATAATCGCAACAATTGCGCCTTTTGCATTCGCAACAACCACATTTATCGTAATAAGGAAAATTAAATCAATATCAATTATATTTTCTTATCAGTAGACGTTGCGAAGCATTGTGATTGGTTTACTAATCGCTATCCCTACCTTGTTTCTATGAAAATTCTTATTGCTTTCTTGAGACTCCTTTGGATTAGATTTCAAATATAAAAGATCGTCCTAAATCCTCAAATACGCAAACCAAGTTTCAAGAATATCTCCATCCAGTGGTTCAGAAGTTATTAGGGAGACACACACTGATTGGGGGATGAATCTCAATTTGGTTAAGAATATTGTAAAAAGAACAACGAAAAGAAATTAAGTGATGGAATATACTTTGCATATTTTAAGTTTTCTTGGCTTTAATGATTTATAAGTATTATGATCAAGTACTGAATCTATTTTATTTAACTATTTCAGTGAAAATAAGTCTTAGTTTCGCCGGGGGAGGGGGATTGGGGTAAAAAGACGTTTTGCTGTAGGTAAGATGGGATCTAAACGCACTTTTCAATGTTCACTGGGGGCGCCACTCGTATCCGGAGTCATCGGCGAATTCTGTTAAAAACATAGAAACCTATTTTAAAAACACCAACTTCTCAGTTTAATTTTAGCTTTATTCCTTAAATATCATCGAAAAATAAATTATATACTTTTATTCTACAAATATTTTATCTATTTCATTGATTTTTTCTTTTCAATGAAACAATAGTTTAACAAAATAAATAATTTATTTTTAGACATGAAAACTCCGATCAGATGTAAGCAATGATTCATTAGACACAATTAAATCTCAAGAAAAATATTTTTTTTTTTGTAATATTGGTGTGCCGGTACCCGGGTTCAAATCCCGGTCGAGAGCATGAATGTTTTAAATTTCCTTTCCTGTGTTGTCAGCCTCCTCTTCACTTTCTCTTCGGTCTGACGTCATTCCGTAATGGCGTCGTGTGGGATAGCGCTGGGAACACACCTTAATATCTTCTCCCTTGAAATTCTCGGGACAGAGCTTCTGTTCCGACCAGACCCGGCCTGGAGGCTGGAACATGGGTAGGATGTGTGTGTGTGTGATTTCTTTTATTATTATAAATCTAAAGTCTTATTTTTCTTAGCTTTTAATTAATATTTTAAGTTCTGCAATTTCCTTCATTTTTAATACTAACAATATTTTAAGTTTTAAAATAAATAACACTTTCTAAGTTTATTTGTTACTACGTGCTTCCTTTTAATTCCGGCTGCATTTGTATTTTTTTTTTTCATAAATAACGATAGTTGTAATAAACATTAGTTAATGACTATCGTAAACGTACACGTTTCACTTCAGTAACAAAATAGCGTCATTGAATGAAGGACAACAGATCTAGGTGTACGACTCACGATGATACGGCAATCCTTTGAGGAATCTAAATTGATTTCTGAAAATAAAATTCATTATATATAAACTATAAACTAAGCACAATTTCAAAAATAATAAGCATTTGGAACATTCAAGTTTTAAGTTTTACAGCCTTAAAGTCATCGTGACAGCTTCAATCTAAAAATCTTTTTACCCTTAAGAAGAGGCGGAAGTCAGTTTGGACGATTTGAAGTCTAAAGCCCATTGTACATAGATCCGAAAATCGGTCGGATGGGTCCGTCCGACCGATTTTACGGGGGGGACTTAGGGGGGGGGGGACCAAATTTATCATATTGAAATGAAAAAAAGGTAAAGTGAATGAGGGTGTTTGGAACACAATTTACGTATAGTGTGATTCAGTCAAAAATTTACATATTCAAACCTTCTCATTCACCTTACTTTTTTTTCGTTTCAATATGATAATTTTGATCTTAAACGCTCCCCTTAATACCATTACTCATGGATCCGACTGACCGATTTTCGGATCCATGTGCAATGGGCTTTAAGTTCAAATCCTTCTGTAAGTGTTTAAGTGTTAAAAATACAACTAAAAATCTGAAAATTTAAAATATGACATTTTAAATATGAATGAATCATATTCTCCTATTTTTGATTTTTATATAATAACTGAATTAATTTTATTGAAGCTCAAAACCAGCTAATTTTTCAAAAGAATTTAAGTCTACTAAATTATTTTAGCATAAAAAAAGCTCTTATTTCTGTGTCTAAGAACAAATAAATCTAGTAACTGAATTAAAGATTTCCCAATAGTTGAATTTAAAAAAAATAAAAACCATAAATTTGATAGTTTCGATTTCTGGTTTTAATTTTTTTTTAAAAAAAAATTCAACTAATGGGAAAGTAAGGAAATCTTAAATTCAGTTACTAGATTATTACTTTATTTATTCATGGAATCAGAAATGGGAGCTTTTTTAATCTAAAATAATCTAATAGATCTGAAATTCTATTGAAAAATTAGCTGGTTTTGAGCTTAAAAGTAATTAATTTAAAGTTAAATCAAGAATAGGAGAATATGATTTATTCCTATTTAAACTGCATATTTTCAGATTTTTAGATATATTTTTAACACTTAACTTCTCAATCGTCCAAACTGATTTCCTTAAGCTTGATGAATAGTACCGCGTATAATATAAATTCTATTAATTATCAAATGTATCTGAATAATTAATTATCTATTTCATTTTTTTGATATTTAATTCTAAAGCATAGTTGATAGGTCATTAATTTTTTTTGGCGTAAATACCAAAATTGTAACAAAGTCTCTGTTACTATCTAAGCTTAGAATATTCTGATAATACTGAAATCCATTTTGTTTGAGCAGACTTTAAAGGTATATTTCTATCTAACGCAATAAATTTCCATTATACATCACGTGAAATGCTATTTTTATGCTTGAAGCTATTTTATGGAATTTGTTTTAATTTATAATTGATTTTTGTTTCTTTTCGGGATGGAATAGAAATAGAGCTTTCTAAAAAAAAGAAAAAGAAAATAAAATTATAAGAGCAACATAATTAAAATGCGATGTTCACCAAAGAGTAATTCTGGGTCACCGGAGGCACAATAAGACCTTAAGATAATTAAATGAAAATAAAATAAAATAAAAGACAACAGGGTACGAATGATCTTAAAGTTAAAGGTTCACTTTATATTGTCTTCTTGAAAATCAACAGAGTCATTGGAGCCTAACATAACATGAAATCCGTTGTCATGGGAAACCATATCCCAGAGCTCCAATATCTAAGAGTTTCGTTCTAGAATCATTTGATAACGACATGAAAAATAAAAGTTTTACATGAATATGCTATTTGTACTGAATGTGCTACAGTAAGTTTATATATATATATATATTTTTTGGCTTTGGTTGGGTAGGTTTAGAATTAAGTCCTTCTGTCAGAGCCGCCAAGAACCACTGGCCCCAGGAAATCTTTCCCCTCAATAACATTTTGTAAGCTTTTGCGGTTTTCGACTACAGGTGATGATGCGCAATAAGAGAAGAGAAAGAATAGCACGAGAATCTTCTTTTCTAGCACAAGACATTGTAAACAATATGTCATTCAACTGTTGGAGCCAAATATCTAATAACTTCGGACTGTGTCGCAATATTTCTATAATATGGGAAAGAGTAAAATTTGTTTTTGTAGGAGATGTTTTGTGGTTTTTTTTTAATTTCTTCGTTAAGATGCAGTGGAAAACAAAATCAGTGGAAAACCGACAATTGTAACAAAAGATAAAGATATTATGTTTGGCGATGCTTATTTCTTTCTTCACCTAATTGATTAGTGACTAACTAACGAGACTGTCTTTGTTCTTATGTTAAAGTTAATTTAAAGATCCATGGATGCTCGTTCAGGGCATTGGAGATATTCATTCCAACGATTCTCAACCTTAAAAGGGAATAATTTGGTATGTGTGGTCAGACTAACGCCTTCCCGCCTTTAACACCAGGAAAGAAAAGTGGTAGCCATTTATAGAGCGCTGGGTGAACCCTTAGGACCGTCTGGAGGAGAAACATCGATGGAAAGATCCTCGACCTCCTCCAAGAATTGAACCTGGCTCTTGTAGCCCGCGGTCCAGCGTCTTTACCACTGGTTTACTCCATTTTATTTTAAATGCATGTAATTCGCTAAATGCTATTTTCTGTTAATGAATTCCAGAATAACAATGGTTTCTTTAATTCCGAAGACCCACTTTAATCAACAAAGAAAACGCTTTCAATCTTATAAATTACTTTACCTCTAAATCACTCATTTTTCGTTTCAATCGAATGCTACTTTTTCGTTAGTCTTGTAGCTGTTCCTAATCTCGGGCCAGGACCTCCAGAGCACTCGGGCTCGGAGAGTTCTGTTCCGGCATCTCCATCCTCTCTGTGGGCCTGCCTTCTGTTATGAAATAATAATAAAAAATAAGTTATGATTTCCTTCGAAAGATATGATGCCACGAGAATGTATTTTGTCTTCTTAAAAGGTTCACTGAAGTGGGTGGACTACTTTCGCATTTCTTGGAAATTATTAAGAAGTTCTGAGAGATATGTTGGTTACAGAAAACTGCTATTAAATGAAGAAAAAGGATGTTATATTACTAAAAGCAACAACATTTAAAATGATAAATGTAAAATGATTTAAGGCAGCGAGAGATAACATAAAGAAAATATCCCCTTTATAGATCGTTGTTTTTAAAGATAACAGAATGGCTTTACTCAATAAAATAAATTCTTTGTTATAATTTCTTTTAATCTTTTGTTAACGATTTCGCATACTTCTTCATTCTTTCTATTTACAAGGCTTCCAATTTCTTACTGATTACTTAATCAGCATTTCTTTAGTAGGATTCGAGATCATTAGAAAAAAATATATTCTAGAATAAGTAGTAAAAAATGTACTTCACTCTTCAGTACATTTTACTAGAGGTTGCAAATGTGAAAGAAAAGTAGGTAAATTTGGAAATTTCAGTGATGTAACAATGTGATTATCTAACGAAAGTAAGTTTACCGTGATATGGTAGCAGATCTTAAAAAATATATCTGTTAGCATAAAACAGCAATCAAACTTGAATAGAACGTTGATTCTATACAACGAAGTAACAATGAAGTAATAACTGTTATACTGATAACCAAGTGCTGTACTTCAGGTGCTGTATCAGGTGTTTTTGCTAGATGTCCTTAAAGTCTTCGATTCGTTGCCGCCATTAACACTCTTGATTTTTATGGAATAAAATAACTTGAGTGTTGTAAGATGTGATGAATAGGAAGCAATGTTTGTGATTGCTTTGTTTCCGGTCAGGAGTCATGCTCAATTGATGCCAGTCATCAAGAAGTCAAAACACTCTCAAACCAAAACCTCTAGCCAGAGTTTGATTTTCTGAGATCTTCCAATGATTCTTTATCTTGACAGTTCAGATGATAGATATCCATTGCTCCGTCTTCAGTTTTCTATCAGAATGGCTTAAGAAAGTTTTATTGTACTATATTTTAGTCTTAAAGGCTAGTGATGTGGATTCGCTCTATTGAAACAGCACACTGTAATGGTCCGAATTTATTTTTGTTGTGGTCACAATGTATGAAGAAAAAAAAGATCTGTTCATTATTTAATTTAGTTTGGTCTATGCAACTATCTACTAAAAGTAATAAAGAGCAAACGACAGGTTCTCCAATTCATTAAGTACTCTTTTATATTATCAAAATTCCATCTTAAGATATTTATAAAAAAATCATTATTAACGGAAAATTACAATTATTAACAAAGCCCCTATATTTTTAATACAACAAGAAATAATTTTTCAGCACAAATCTAACCTAATTGCCTTTCTGGTTCGATTATCGGGAAGGAATCGGGAACGGCCGTTTCGTCCTACTTGGGACTCCTATTTTTTTTTTTAAATCTCAAAAAAACCGAGATCTTGGAAGATCTGTTTTAATGAAACTTACGGTATCTAATAAATACTGGAGGGTCGACAAATTATTTGTTAATTATTTCAAATGAGGGAATTTTTATCTATTTCATGTAAAATTTAGTCGTAAAAAACAATAATTACAACTTCATAATATGTTACAGTGAATAACAATGTATCTTATCAATTTAGAATACAAAAAGGTTTTTCGTAATAAACTTGTTATTATTCTCAGTTCTAATTACAATTATTAGAATTAAAATTTCCAAGTTGATGTTTGTAATTCCCCCCTATTAAGTTTGTTAATTTTACATAACTTTGACATCCCTGTAAATTAACGCTTGAATAACATTGGAAGTTGGTGAAACAATTATTTATAGTTAGATTCGTTTTCTATTACTTCCTATTCATTCCAATTGACAATGTTAAGCCGAATGGTAGAAATGTTCAGTAATTTCGTTGTACATCATAAGGATTTGTTGCTGTAGAGAAAATAATTTAATAAAAATTAGAAAATAAAAAAAAAAAAAATATTAAAAAAATAAATAAAAACAAGAAAATAAGAGTTAATATATATTCGGATTCCTCAGACAAGCAGTGCATTTACAAAATCACAAAAAGAAATAAACAACTTAAAAAAGAAAAAGAGAAGTAAAGAGAAAAAAGGATTTTTTTTTTAAAAAAAAATCCTTAAACGCCAATTTTCTTTGTTTTTAATAAAACCTATAAAAAAATTTAGTAGTTTTTCCTTTTTTTTATTTGCTGTGAATTAAGAAATTATCTTATTTGTCTATAAAGATAATTCCTTCCTCATAAAGGAAAACGAACCACGGTTTGTAAAGAGAATAACTAATTGCTTTTTTCAATAAAGATGATTCTTCTGGGGCCTTGAAAAACAAAATTATTATTTATGAACCCTTAGATTATTCTAAGTCTAGTATTAAATTGCATTAACTACAGCGCCTTGGATGTTGTCAGGAAGAACACAGATAAAGTTTAATAATGAAATTTATAAATTTTATATTGCTTTACTGGTTAAAATTTATTGCTAGTCTCAAAATAATTCTATAAAAATATCAGGTTTTAGATCTTGTGGCCTATGTTACGTAGATAGATTGGTAATTGGTTCGATATCATATTTTATTTATTTCATTGTTTATTTTTAATTTTCATAAAACAGGAAGAGTTTTATGTTCGTTTCTTGAAAGATTTAAACATTTCGTATGATATTAGAAGATTTTATAAACTAAATTGTAACATATATTATTAAACATTATCGATAACACTCATTTCCCGATATTCTTCAAAGAAAACAAAAATAACAAAAAGAAAGAAACTTATATAAATATAAGAAACTACCCCAATAAGAATAAATGCCATTCTAAGTATAACACTCAATGATAAATAGCTGTATCGGCATAAGTTACAGCTGTAAATTTGTATTAAAATGACTATAAAAATGACCTAGAAACCTGAAATTTATGTCAAATTTCAATTCAAAAATTTAGTTGGGTTATTATGAATTTCCAGAATATATTCCACTTACTTATTTATTGTAATCAATTCCATAACTTAAGTTTTCTTCATTAAACTTAACATAACTTAAAAAAACCCAGACAATAAAGGTCAGTGTTTTATTGTCAATATTTTTTTTCCATAATTTTATATATATTCAATATATATTCCATAATTTTATATTTTCACCATATTTTATTAAAATACTGCGCCGAATTTGCTCTTTAAAATAATTGTTAAAATTAACTTTGCAATAGTTTATTTACTGAAATTAATTTAATCTTAATCGTAGATTGGTAACTAATTTTACTTACAACTACTACATTTTTTTCTCTTTGTTCTTTTTTTTAGGTAAATACCTCATATTTCTTTCCCAAAGATCTACATTAAGGTAAAATTGAAGATTCTGTCATTTTATAAGTTAATCATTATCTAATAAAATAGTAATTGCTTTTCATTAAAGACATAATTTTTTGAAGATATCATTACTGTTATTAGAGTAAGTTATTTTTAAAAGAGTCGTTATTATCAAATTGTAAACTTGAAAAAATTATCTCACTTACGAACTTTAAAAATAGGTTACTTCTGTTTTAATAAATGAAAGTATCCATACATAGTAATTTTAAAACCTTAATCAGTACTTCACTGTACTATATTTGGTTACTAAATTAGGATAAAATTCAAGAAGTAAAAACAATTGCTTCAGGAAGAACAAGTGTTCAGCAAGAACAAGTGTTCTTAATTGTTAAAAGAAAATTGGCATAATTCGCTTTGTTTGCAAACTTTGACCTTCCTGCATCAAATAGGGCATATAAGGAAAATCCTTTGGCCACAATAAAAATAACTTCACTTCTTATTTTGAACTTGTGTCAGAAATATGAAGTGATTGAAATTGACCTCCAATTCTTTCATTTAACACATTTCGAGTTATTTCGAAGTTTTTATATATAATGTGTTAATGTCGTTTGCTGAATGACTTCTGATAGGGTAATAACATTCTGGGAATCAAAATAAACTTGGCTATTTCAGATAATTGGAAATTATGTTTTGGAGGAAAAGGTAATTTTGTTCTTGATGGAAGTCTTTTATGAACTTTAGTTATTCGGTAGCTGTTGTACAAATAATAACAACACAATAATTACTTGAAACTTAAAGAAGTAAACAAGCGTTTCTGAAGAAAAAGCAATTTATTTATACACTTAATGAACCTGAATTGAAAATCGATAATGAAATTTCGACAAGAGTTTTCAGTTTACTATAAAATGATTGTTTAAAATCTGTATTGTAGTCTTTTTTTTCATAATTTCATGAATGTTACCACGTGACATGGATGAATGTACCGATTGAATTGACAAGAGAAGTAGCAGTGAATCAAACTAACACAGCTCTAAAATGGAGGCATTAAAGTATTCGAAAAACACCGTTATTGGAATGATTGGTTTTTGTATTGTATTAGTTTTGTAAAGGGGAATGGGCAGATCTGCCCCACCACTGTATAGCGATAAGGTATATACGTAACGAAAGATCTCCATAAATAGAACATTTTTATTATTACGACTTGTTTCAATTATTAGTCCGTTCGGAGTTATATAATTCTAGATATGACATATGTTATGTGGTGAGTGGGGGTTGCAGGGAAGCCGAGTATCGCGACCATTGATATGACTTATCTAGTTGACATCTTAATTCCAGAATATATTAATTAATTATCATTTAATAATTATTGTCAGTAACAGTAAATATTATTTTCGTTTAGCACATGTAAAAATTATTATTTACTTGAAATAAATGATAATATTAATTATTAATTACGTATAATAACTATTAAAACTTAATTAAATAATAAATTCGAGAGTTACGATGTCAACTAGATAGTCACATCTAGAATTACATAACTCCGAACGGACTAATAATTGAGATGAGTCGTAATAATAAAATATGTTCTATTATGGAGGTCTTTCTATAGGTATATATCTTATCTTACACAGGGGTGGGGCAACTTCCCATACATTTGTGCCCATTGTCCTTTATAAAACTATAATAATAGTTTTGTATAATAATTATAATAGTTTTGAAACATTATTAATTTGAAATCAACATATTCTACAGAAGCTTTTATAATTATGCATTTTCTTATGTTATCATCAGATTTCTTATCATCTTCCTCTTTAAAATCCTCTATAAATTCCTTAGAGTTTAATTACTCAGGATTATATGCTGTAGATTATCTTACCATAAATTAGGAATTTTTATTGGGCTTCAGACGATTAAGGAGTTTGAACAGTTTTAAGCATCTCAGGTCAGATCTGCTTCGAGATATCACAGCTCATCAGACGTCGGGAAGAGAAAATTTCATAATGTTTTTAAGATATCAGTGATACCTATTAGACCTGACAAAGTTATAAAGATCCAAAACTATTGAAAAATATGTAAACGAATTCAATTTAAGTTGGATTTGAAGTTGAAAAACTCTGATTATTAAGAAGATGATAAGGTAATTTGGTAGAAATCGTACGAAAAAAGATCAGAAAGAGTTTTCATCTTCTGTAGAAACAATACTATTTGTACAGGCCATAAAAATGATATTTGATAGTTACTTAATATTTGACAGAGTTTGATATTTAGATATTTCCAGATCTAAACATTAGGACAATGTGAGAAATTTATTATTTGTAACCAAACATACTCTTTCTGTTTCCATTACAATTGGGGAAACAGTTTAAAACACTTGAGGCAGCATCCAAACATAAAATAAATGTGAAATGTATTTTTAATGTAAATAAAGCAATGGGAAAACAAATGGAAACCCGACAAATCTAAACTAAAACAATAATACACATTAAAAATAAGGAAAAAGAAAATTCATCTTCTGGGCTCTGCCAGCCTCAATTCCTAATGCGCATTTCAATGAATAAAAAGCGCCTAAAAAATGCATAAAAATGTTAAAATTTAAGACCAATGTTCAAACTGACATCTCAAGACAGCCTGTTTCAAACTAACTTGACGATCATCAGTTGAGAGTAAACAGAATTAACAAGCAAGTCTCATAACGGAAGTGAATTGACTGGGCAATGGGAAGACAAATGGAACCTCCTAAATCTAAACTAAAAACAATAATATATTGTACATTAAAAATAAAGAAAAATAAAATTCATATGCTGGGCTTTGACAGCCTCAATGAATTTCTAATGCGCATTTAAATGAATAAGAAGTGCCTAAAAATGTAAATAAAGTATTCAATGATATATTTAAATATATTTAATAAACGTTAATAAAGTTAAATATAAATAAGACTAATTAAATAAACATTTAGTTAATAAATATTTTTAACAATAAAATATTTGTTATGAAGAATTTTTTTTTCTATCATAATTGAATTTAAAATATTTAATTCAATCTGTAGTTTTCTTAAGTCTTTATAAGGTTTTCGATATCGAAGATTATAAATTATACAGTATGTATACATATCCAAGTTATTTTAAAGATTTTCCTTTTTAAGATATATCAAGAATGGATTGTAGTAATATTTTTACTGAAGTGAAATTAGGTTTGGGTTAAAGCATACAGTCCTTTGAGGGTAGACAGAATAAATCTCTTCTTCAGTTACAGTTTTAGAAGTATCAGACTGCGTCTAGTTCTTCCAGCGACCACAAGGTTTAGTAACTAAGTTGATATTGGAAGGCAAAGTAACACATGAGACGTAAGTTTTGATTGAGATTCGCATTGATAACATAGTTAATGTATTCTTTTAATAAAGGAACTATTAGAAATTTAATTGACATCTCTCATAAATACCTTCACACCAAGTTCATAATATTTCGCTCAATTAATCACTGAACTTCTTCTCGCTTTGCTTTTACGCAAGAGAATATTTTTAATATATTTAAAGGAAGAAGAAATAGAGTCTCTCCTGTAAAAATAAAGCCAGAAGAAGCTCAGTGTGTAATAGAGCGAAATATTGTGTGAAGATTTCAATGAATTGTTAATTATATTGTATTAAGAGTATTAGAAATTTATTAAGAATTTCCCCTTAGAGGAATACAAGAATACGGAATTCAAGAACCAAGTCATTCTGATATAGTACCAGTTAATATTGATATATTAGATACAATAATAATTGCAGTACTACACCTGATGTCGATGAAATACCTTGAACCTCAGCTTAATAAGTGATACTTTATAAAATTGCATAAAATTAAACAAAGAAATTGAAACAATAAAGTATAATACTGAAATCGCAGCTGTCTGGTGTGGATTTGAAGCTTTAGCGAAAGAAAGGCTTGAGTATAACCAAAACGTTTTACAAAAAAAAAAAAATAATAATTTAAAGATCAAGTCACTCTCTTAAGAAATTTACTTTAATCAATAATGATTTTTCTTAAGTACATTACTTGATAAATTGATTTTGCCAATAAACAAATTGTTTATTTGAACAGTATTCTCTATAGCATTTTGGCACAGACCTTATATTACAGTCCTTCTTACATGTTACTAATTCTTAAACATTTTCATTTCCACAACTGAAAGTGAGCTAAAAAAAGCAATGAGTTTCTGATAACTTGGCTATGCAAATTTACTACATGAAAAACTTAATCGTGAATTGTTAGCAAAAAGTTTATTACTTATTTTCTTTGCTTGCGCAGTCGTACCCTTTACCTTGTCATTGAACAGAGTATCTGCCTTTCGCGCGCCCTCTTCTCTGAACTTCACATCGATTGCATCTGATTTGAAGCTGATCAATAACAATTTCATCTTATTTTCCAATCAATATCTCCTTACTGTGTCTGTCTCATCCTCTTATCTGAGGTTGCAGGCTATTTATAAGTCTCTTGCAGTGACTAGTAAGTGATTTCCCATAGGTCACCATGTTAACTTTGACCTCTCATAGCTCCTGTACCCCTGCCGCTGTAATTTTGCTGGTTGACTTCGATACGGAAGATCTTTCGAATGCACATGGTCTGAATCGGCAACTCCGGTGACGCTATTGTTCTCAGTACTTGTGAGTGTTGTTCGATTCTGAGTTAAATTGCAGTAATCAATTTTCAATTTGACTGGAAATGATAGCTTGGAATTGTAAATCGGATCAAAATTTTCAAAACCACTGCAACACTAGCGTTCTTTTAAATATGACAAATAGACAATTCAACTTAAATAATATTCAAATAGACGTTCTGTGTATGAAAGACGTTCCCAGTACTTGTACACTCAGAACAGCAACAAAAGTGTAAGTGCTATTGCAGAAAAATGTTGATCCCAGAAATATATACCAAGATAAAGCGCCTTGCAAAGTAAAACAAATAGTAAGGCTCATGTGGATTCCTAGTGAAAGCGATTAAGATAAGGAAGCTGAACTGGTCGGTGTATCTGGTACCTCTTTTATAGAGAGATTCCGAAGAGCCTCATCTGGCGAAGAAGTAATCATAGAAAAATCGTCGCCTTTGTAAAATTGAGTATTTCAATAAACATCGGACATTTTAGGTTGAATATTACACAGCTCTCAAAATTCACTCTTAGTTTAATTACTGTTGTTCTTATGTTTTCAAGGAAAATATGTCATAAGGAAAACAATTCAGTTTTCATGATATGAAATCAAAAAAATACTCTTCTAATATCCCAAATTTCTGAATGGCAATAAATCTGAAAATTTGCAGAATTTGTTCTAATATTGTTTTCTTTGATGCAAGAATCTTTAAGAAAGTAAAATTATGGCATTTGCTACAATTTTGAAAAATATCTTTTAATGTTCGGTAGAGCTTTTTTTTATATTTTAAAATATGTATCCTTCCTAATATTTTATTATTAGTGTTCAACACAGTTTTTAATATTTGTATCTTTTTTATTTCTATTCATTTCCTATAATTACTTAATATATCCAAGTAACTATGTCAGCTTTGGATTTTCATTAAATCAATTAATAAAAATTGAACAATGTCAGCGTTTTTTTTGAGATTAAATGCTTTTGGTATCAAATTTTACAAAATACTTCTTTTGTTCCAAAACCTTATTGGATAGCGGGAGTGTTTCGCAGTGACCTTGACAAGAAAACAAACCTATTGGAAGACAATCTGCACAGTGGCAAAATATATTTTTTGCTCAAAAAGTTTTGTTTCTTTTCAGCTGCATGATAATTTATTGCAGGAGATGGTCATGAATTAGATTAATTTTTTGTAGATCGTTTCTCAAAAAATACGCATTAGAATTCCCTTTATATCCACACTATCTTTTAATTACTCCGTAATAAACCACTTTCTACGATTATCTTGACACCAGTTTAAGTATGTTTCATAATGAATGTAGTTTGAGGCACTTTTAATCTCTTTTAATCTCTTTTAATCTCTTTTTTGTGGCAGAAAAATAAAAAGGCAGTTTTAATTCTGTAGTTAACTGGTTCCTCTCTTTAAATCACGTAAGACCGTTCAGGCACAGGCTTGTGGTCAAGGCGAAGGCCTACCGTACTACCTCTGAACCTGGGTTCGAATCCCAGCGTGAGTCTTGGCTGTTTCTTTCTTTTTCAGACGCCAAAGGCTGACTGTCACCTTACAGGTGCGTCCTGGAAAGTTATCCAAAGCAACATTTAATTACCCAACATAGATTGTAACTGAGTGTAAAAAGCGGATCTGGGAATAAGTCGCAACAATAACAACAACTTAAGAATCTAAAGGTTTTTTTTAAGTATTTAAAAATCAAGAGGCCAACACACATTAATAATTGTTAAATTTTAAGTCCGTAAAAAATATACATAAACTCGCCTGCGAGCCGTGGGCAAGTAATTTCTTACAAGACTTAAAACAGCTTATATATACAAACTGACCAATAGGAAAACTGAAAAGTGGGATGATGCAAGCCGGCCTGACATCTGACGGATAGGAACTTCATGAACAGCATAACAAATGATCATCTGCAAACTGTAGAAGATGAATTCCAACTTGAAGCAACGAAATCGAACAGGAAAGTTTTTTTTTTTATTAATTCTTTTACAACATACAGTATTATCTGGGGTAATACTTAAATTATGTAAGGAAGTATATCATTGAATAGCAGTGTAAGTAGCATTTCTAATTATGTCTATTGGATGATAAAAATTGAAAAGAACTAAAATGCATAAAATATAAATTCACTGTGTAGCTGTAACCAATAAGTGGATTGAATTTTGTAAACTGGCTAGTTGAAGGATACGGAAAAGATTAAGCCGGTCAAATAAAAAGTTCAAAAAAGTTCCCCTTGGGGGCGCTTTACAGCAAAATACACGAAAAAATAACAAATAAACAACAAAATAAACAATAATCAACAAAAACACAATCAGAAGGCATTTATTCGTTCCGTATGGAACGTGTCTGCTGCACAGACTGTTTACCGATATAAGGAATGTTGTTGAAGCTGTAAAATTTGCAAGTGATGAACAGTGTGTTCAATGGCTGACCGTAACTGATCCTCCTCTGATGCTTCGTACATACGTCCATCATGTCTGGCAAATTTGCAACATTTCCATGATAAGCCATATTCTTTAAATGGCCCTCAACCAGAAATCACATGGATCCAGATCCGGAGAACGTGATGGCCAGGCAATAGAAAATGATCGACTACTCACCTGGTGGTGGGTGAAATGTTGGCGCAAACAATGCTGTACAGTGAATCTCCAATATGTGGGAGCGAACCATCTTGCATAAAAAATGTAGACGCAACGCAATATCGCTGGTAAAGTTGGGGTTGGAGAAAATTCTGGAGCATGTCATGGTTTCTCAGGGCCTTCTCAGATCATGTCACAGGGCCATTAAGAGCAATTACTTCGAGAACAAAGGAATGATGAAAAATCTGGAAGTAAAGCCACACCAGACGGTCCGTTTCCGAGAGGGCAGGGGAAGTTTCTGGAATTTCCATTGCCCCAAATGCAATAATTCGGGGTCTCAACTGTTCAGTTAAGATAAAAACGTGCCTTGTCGCTCCATAGGAAGATCCACGGCCAAGACACATCAACTTTTATTCTGGCAAGAGCTGGCAATGCAAAAATGAGTCGATGATCCTTGTCGGCAGCAAGCAACTAGTGATTGTGTCTGATATTATATGGAAAACAAATGCGCAGTACCTTCCACATTGTGCCATGCAATGTATCTAACTCTCGTGACACTCACTGCACTTGCACTTGCACTACTGGCGCCAGAAACGTGAGTCAGTGACTATCCGACAACCGCCGTCGCAACATCTTCAACGACTTTTTCAGTGATAGGCAAGCGCCCTTTGCCATGTTGAATGCATAATGATCCAGTTTTCTCGACGATTTTCCGGAATTTCTGAAAGTACAGATATATTACATGCCGTTGTATAAAAAATAATGAAAATTTGATATTTGCTTTCTGCTTTTGTAACTAAATCCACCTGACTTTTAACTATTTGTAATTAATAAGCAGATTGGATGAAAAACACCACATACCTTTTTTTTGGAAATGAACTTACTGTTGTTTCAAAAGAGACACATTTCAAAATTAGGTATCAATCCACGAGGATGAAACGGTCCGTCCCAGTCTCTTCCCGATGAAAACTCAAGGTGCGAATCCTAACTTTAGCTTTGTGCCGTGGATTGATACCTAATTTTGAATTATTCCGGCACGTTAAACTTCTTTTAGACACACATTTGATTTTCATTTAAAAACATTGTTCATTTCATTTTGCTGCACTTAGTTCCCCCTCAAGTATTCTCTGGTTACGCCACTGGTGCAATCTCTGTGAAATTTTAATGACACAAAAAATATAGCATAACAAAGAAAATGACTGATAACATTCCAATTACAATGAAGGAAAGATTCTTAAAAAAAGAGAATTAGATAAGTTTCCTTTTATATAAAGTTGCTGAACCAGAAAAGTATAGATATGTGTTTCTAGCTTATATGTAAATGTCAATGTTTGAGCAAAGTGATATTGGATTTCCCAAGTATATCTGTGGAATATCACTGGAAACACAGCAGTATCAGAAGAATTGAGGATATCCTGGGCTTTTTTCTTTTCATTCTATTATTCATGAAATAGACAATAATAGACAATTGTAGACAATACCATTTGAAAGCAAAAATATGAAAAAATCCTCGACCTTACTGTTTTTATTATCAATTATAGAAAGAATGAATAGAAAAATTTAAAATACCTGCATTGCTGTTCATTGAAGCTTCATTTGAAGGCATTTGTTTCAGGAGCAAAGGTTTTAAGTGACGAAATGAAAACAAACCCAATTCTAATTAGAATTGTTAGCTAATACACGAGTCATTTGTTCTCTGTAATTCCACCTTTAATTAGTTTTAAATTATTCCTAACTTCTTTGGTTTATCTGTACGTTTGAATATTAAACCTTCGTGGCATTAGTTATTCTAAGATGTTGGAAACTGTTGAGGAGAAATTGCACGAAACAAATTGAATGGTAATTATGCTGAATAAGCAATAGCTAATTTAATGCAATTCTAATCCTTTTCCGACGGAGGGCGTCAAAGCATTACAAGAATCACCATCTCAATAGCTTTGTATTAATCATTAATTTTTTAAGAAGTTCCAATTTATCAAATATTTATTTTTCCAAAATCTTATTCTTTATTTATGTTTGTTGTGTTGAAAATGCTTTTGATTTTAATTTCATATTTCAAAAGTATTTATTATGTATTTATTCCAGATTAATTGATTACATAAATGATTTACGATTCTAAATTGTGCATTACATATTAAATTCTATTTTCTTAGCTTTTTACTTCATACAATTTTCATTGCATCAGTTTCTGCGTATAATGAAAACGTATTTATTAGGCTAAATTAAAAAAAAAAGCTTTTAATCGATTAAATGTTTAATTTAATTAAATTAAAGGTTATTAATCAATGTTTTTTTAAAAACATATCTTATTTACAACATCTATTTTATTTTCTGTATGTTATTTAACAGCTCAATCAGTTCATCTTTAAGACAATCCTTTATTTTTTGTTCCGCTTAATTTTTTATGTATAATCAAAGCTTTTGAAAAATAAACTACTTTTATTAGAAAATAATTTGTCCATCAAAAACAATTAATATAATAATAATAATAGTATACACCATAAAGCGTACTAGAGTCACCCTCACATAAGCTGTACTGGGACCGCCCCATTCACACAGACAAAACTATACATCACAACAGACCTGACATCACACTTGTTGATAAGGTCAACAAACAGACCTATCTCATTGATATTGCAGTGCCTAGTTATATAGTAGAAACTATACAGTTAACAAATAGATGCTAATGTTGAATAAATGTTTTAAATAAGGCTCAAATAACTAGTAACTTAACATATCTTTATGCTTTAGTACAATAACGACATTGACAACAATATACCAGTGTTATTACTTTTTAAAACAATATTTTTATTATAAATAAAGCATTTAACGTGCTGTGCAAATTGATTAAAAAAGGGGAAACAAGAACTAAATCAGCACATGAATAAATTAAAATTGCCTTTCTGTTTCAATTATAGGGAGGAGTTGGGCTGATTAGTCCATAGCAGGACGAAACAGCTGTTTCCCAACTCCTCCCTATAATTGAAACAGAAAGGCAATTTTAATTTATTCATGTGCTGATTTAATTCTTGTTTCCCTTTTTTTAATATCTTTATTATTTCAAGATATAATGAAATATATATCTTTGAAAAGATATATTTGCGGTTTTCTGCAATGATAACATTTAAAAAAAATTAAAATCTTGTCTTGACTCGCAATTGAACATAGCACATCTATTTTGCTTTTCCGCATCAGAAATATAGATATGAAGCAAATTAGTAGCAAGGATTTACCGAGTACCAGAAACAGCGATGTTTAATCGCAGACATGATTTAAAATAAGTTATAATTATAACGAAAAATAAAAGTTTTAAATTTGACCTTGATCAATTACTGATTATCAGAACGGCTTGAAGGGTGTCTGGCTTTATGTCTACTTCGTTTGTTGACAACCAAACTATACATTTGTAAATGAAGTTCGGAAGTTATTAGGGTTATTGAGGTAATTAATCGTATTTACTCCCGAACTCTGTCCTTCGTAAAACCTTAATGAAAAATTGGGTGGAGAATTCATTGGACATTGGCTTCTCGTATCGCTCGGTTGAAATTCAATTTCAGTGATATCAAAATTTAACACAAATCCTTTCTCAGAGAAAAATGAATGTCCTGGACTTCATGGATTTCAGAAAGTAGCCTACAGACAGTCAGAAGATAAATGCATATCATGAAGCCAGTCTTTTGAAAATAGTCAGTAAGTTAGTTCTTAATGTCTAAAAAGTAATTCATCTGCTACAACAAAACATTTAAAGTTTATTGATATTTAACAATAATAATGGAATGCATTTCTCTTAAGTCCGTCTCAGATTTCTATCAATGAAAAACAATAGCTAAATTATATTTATTACATTAAATTAAAGTTAACATCTTCTGTTTATATTTTAATTATCATTATTCGTTATTGCTGTGATCGAAGAAAAACTGCCTACGTTAGCATCATTGTTATCCACTAAACAATGGCCTATAGACATCTAAAGATGAATTATGTAGATAATTGTGAAGCTTTTGTTGTTGTTTAAAACCTTTTGAAATATTTTAGTTATTAGTAGAGTAGTAAAAAACCTGTTTTTATTAAAATCAAAATTTGTTTTCATTAACTAAAATTTTACTTACAAATTAAAACCGTTTTTCTCTTACAAAGCCACCTTTAGAAGCTACTTGTATTTTACTAAAACATTAAGCTTTTTAATAAGATACTGTTAGTATTATAAAGTTATGTTATAAGAATATAACAATGGAAAGACTCTTTTCTTTTGATTTCCATATCTTTCTTGTAAAATTAATTTTTAACTGATAAGAAGGTAATTATTCTATACTATTATACAATATATAATATATTATACTATATATAATATATAATATACTATTTCTTTACTGTTCATTACTGATATGGAATGGCTTCATATAATATATAGATGTTTAAAATGTTTGATGGGACCAATAAGCAAAACAGGCTGTGCTTTTTCTGGATAATCTTTTGAACTTTCTAGAAATCCTGTTTTGCATGATATTAGATTCAAGCAATTAGAAATGTCTGCAGTATCAATATTTTTTAATAAACAAGGAGAATCTCATGTATGGGTAATGCGCCTCTTTCGTTTTACTTGTTTCCCATTTTAAACTCAAACGTGCACACTCTAGATTTAATGTCATTGATACAAATCTGAACTTAGAAATCTACATTCTTACCTTTATGACCAGGTCGCCATTTTGTTATCATAATCTCAGTACATCACATTGTTCGGAATTACTTTCAGAAGCTTGGAGCCGTAGTATTTGTCTTGACTGCGCAAAAAAGTGATCCATCAATTACTCCTGGACTCATAAATTATTAATATTTCGTAAATGTTAATATTGATAAATGTTAAGTTACAAAACTTTGCTTAATTCAAATTTTCAAAACTTCAACAATTCAAATTTTATGCGATTCCAATTTGGCCTACATTAACAGAAAAATGTGATCTGCTACAAGTTGCAAATATCTCGTAGATTATTAGAGCCTTGTTACAGCTAAAAAATTAAAACATTTGTTTAAAAAGAATATTACGGGGAATATTTTAATTGCCATTCTAATTGCGTGACATGGAATATAGCAATGTTAGTAATAAATTTATTAAAACATAAGTCAATCTTAAAAGTAAACAAAATTAGGTAATTTTTTTTAAAGGTAACTCTGACCACTACATCAACCTGTTAGATAATGTCCTATTTCTTGGTTGTCGTCAGCTGAGGA
>JAFIDM010000002.1:6563199-6577911 GCA_023159025.1 Thereuonema tuberculata
TATATATGTCTTGTTTTATAATTAATCTCTTTTATGCTAAGCGGGTCTTAGCGGGGATTAATTCATTGGCCCTTTTTATTCTTTATTTAGGCTTTGATGTTTTTTTAATTGGAGGGCCGTTTTGATGTTTACTTTTGTTTTATTTATATGTTTCTTGAGTTCACTGAGATGTTAAGATACTGGACAGACCCAACTGACGAAGGTCAGGAAACCAGAAATGGTCCATCTTGGGTTTCCGGTAACACAATTTCCAAAAACAGATCAGTGAACTCTTAGTTTCTTTGTTTAATAAATTTATTTATATCAGTAATCCATTACTGGTTTATTTCTTTCCTATTTTATTCAACCATTTATTATACTCTGAAATTTCAACATTAGGATAATGTCACCTTAAGATAAAGCACAATTTATAAGAACTATTTAAAACAAAAACATTTTACGTCAATTCAAAACATCCGCTTTAATTGAAAGCACTAGGATTTTCAAAGCATTTCAATGTTTTACAACAATTGTAAATTCAATTTACTGCAAATTTATTCAAATAAAACCAGACATTGGCTTCCATGCATTGGAATTACTTACTTCTTACTTCTTAGGTCGAGCTTCCAAAACTTTCCGCTTCGATGGCTCGATGTCTCCGGTATATGTTTGCAGCAATTTGCCAAAACCTCGTCTCTTTCAAAACCCTTGTAAGTGTAACCTCTTCTCCAAGCTTCTCCTTCAGAATGCATTGGAATTAAAAATTATAAAATTCATAACAGCTTTCACTTGATCAATGGGTATGACCAAGTGTTTAACAAGTGACTGCTCCTCTTTGGCGATCATCAGCTAGCAGTAGTCACCATTAAATAAATTTAAATAATTTATTAAATGGCGAGGTCTCGGTACGGAGGCTAATAGGAATAATGGTGAGAATCGCAATTCCGATGAGCTTTCACTTCAATTTATATTATCACGATGTGTCAGGGTTTCAAAGGCATTTTCGTGAAGCATTACAATAAAAAAGATTATGAAAAAAAAATAGGAAAAAATAATTTCTAATGTGTGCCGCACATTTTTTCCGTTAGCAAATCTGATCTTAAAAACAGACTTATAAAAAATTGACATTTATGCACTGATTTTTGTTTCTCGGCGATAGTCATAAAATAATTTGTATTTCTTCGATTCGAAATTGTAATCTTATCTTTTCACTCAATTTGAAACTTCCTCTTTAAAAAAGTATTTCATTATTTTGTTTCTTTTGCCGGAAGGTATTAATGCGGAGAAATTGCAAACAGTAAAAAGTTCCCATTATCTTTCCTTCTACTTAATTAAAACCTTGTTTCCTAAAGTAACTCAAGGTTGCTTTTTTTACTCTCAAAATATGAAAATTTTAAATGTAAGACTAACAGATAATTATCTCTACATTAGTATTTCCTATCTTACTTAGTTTATCAATGTTTTCAAAATAATTTGCGATATAATAATTTCCTTTGCAATTTATTTGCTTGAAAAAGGGAACCTTAATCTTTTAATTCAACTAAAAAGACTGCTAGAAAATGAACGATTAATAAGAGATACAAAGGTATTCTGTCAAACCACACACAGTTTCAGAATATTCAGATACAAAATTAACAGTCATTTCCAAGCGTTTTCAGCTGTACATTAAAGATCGTCTTAGAAATAACTTTAAGAGAAAGTAATATCTGAAATTGTGGTTTAATCAATGAGACTTGGTGACCGAATGCTTGGTTCGATGTTCCTCCCTGTGGTTACATGTTCCTCCATTTGCTGTGATAGTTCCCTATCGAATTTTGACAAAAGCTTGAGACGAGAGCGGAATTTAATGAAACACATTGTATCGTTCTTAGATAATGATTAAGTTTTAATATAGTTGTACAATATCTTTTCAGCCTTAAGAAGATAGTATCGTAATGATTTTTCAGCGAGAACAATTACAATGACTTCATTTCGAATTTTTTTTTATTAATGTAATTTTTTGAATAAATATGTATGGAATATCTTCAGTCATTTACTCATTTCACAGCCGAGATAAAAAAAAGATAAAAAAGATCCCAGAGGAATAGAATGTGGTGAATAAAGCCGTAGATTGAAACCACAAGCAAAGAATATTCAGAATCCAGAGTGAAGTTAACACTGTCGTAGTTCTAAAATAAATAATAAATTTATTCGCCGCCAAGGACGCGGGTGTCGACTTGCTTCTAATAATTTGCCTGAATTTAGAACAGTTTCTATTTAGAGCAACTGCCAGATTTTTCGAGCAAGTGGGAGTTTTTCGAGCCACTTGCAGGTTTCAGGCAAGTTTTCAAGAGCGTGTAAAGCGGCCATTAGGAATACGAAGTTAGATAGATTTTGTATATCTAAGGCTTATTAACTTTATCAAGAAAAACTAATTTATCTGATTAATAAACGTAGTTACTGAAACCTTCCTATCAAGTTTATTTTTTGCCGTGTTTTCGTTAAATTGCATTAACTAAAATCAACTTGAAAAAAAATTCCCAAACTTTGCTGACAATGAAATTCGAAATGCCACCACAAGATGTCGTCTTCGAATGAAAACGAGAGCTTAATTAAGACTTTCATTGGATGTAATTTGAAATTAAAATACGCTTATACATATTTGATGATACCTATGACATGAAGTTGTTTTTCTGACACAAAATTGAATGAAAAAATTACACGAACATTTTCAAAATAATTACAAACAGGAAATGTTTTAAAACTATAATCTTTCGAAAGTTTGAAGTAAATTCAAGATTAAATTTTTATTCCTTTTCTTCCTATATTTACAAAAATTACATTAAAAAAATGCTACTTAAGTTTATGGTAGATGCATACATAGCTTCCAACACAAAGGAATTCAAAAATAAATGAATAGCAATGAAATATTTTAATAAAATATCAAAACTTTAATTGTAGATCATTGATAAAACAAATATATTAATTTTTATTCTAACGTATTTCGAATTCTTAGTTTTTAAGCCACTTAATAGAAAGTGGACAAACTTTCAGAATGTACTTGTATTTTTTTCACTCTGTTAAAATACTTTTAATGTTTCTCAACTGTGGATAATTCCAATTTAGTTTTGAACATTACTCAGATACTTTGTTTGTCCCTGAAAAACTACACAATCAAAAACCAACATTTTACTTCTTATTTTTCAGTATTTTGTTACTCTCATATCCGGATGTTCGAAAGAAGTTCCAACACTCTTATAACAACGCCATTTAATAGCAGCTTAGAGGGTTTCCGAAGATCTCGTTGAATATGCGAAAATTTTTCATTTCCAATAGCCAGTTTCAATAAATAGATTTCTATATTGCAACGTATCTTCACTCTTAGTAGGCTATTCATCTTTGTATATTTGCCTCATATCTTTTTCAGTGCCAGATGAAGACATTTCATTTTGGAAAAATAATATAAATGAACATATGTAATCTTTGCTGAGAGAAAACGATACAAGCTTTTCATCTTCTGAACATTACAAAAGTTAGTATGAAAAAACTTATAATGAAAATAGCATTTAATTATTTGTCTAAACCTAGTTAATCATATCAAAGCACACAAGGGATTACGATTAACTTGCAGTATTAACACTGTTTCTCTTCTAACGATTTTTCTAAACGAATTTTTACCACTTTCAGATGCTAATTTCTGGGCATGGCTCCACAAGGAGACATTTTCACATAGAAACTTTAGGTCCTCTCCTATCCGCAAACATGCAAGTCAAATTTCAAGAAGGTCCGTATAGCCTTTCAAAAATTAGTAGCGGAAAGAAACACACACACACCTATATGTATAGACTAATTTGATAAACCTCGCTTTTTAGGCAAACGAAAATTATTCAAATTTAAATGAAAAGCACAATAAATCGAAGATGGAGAAATTTCAAAGGATTTAGCAATTGTCTACAGTAAACCACTAAGTTAAAGTATCCCACTACAGGCCTATGTGGACGCTTGCGGTCTGGGAGTGCTAAGGTTACTGGCATTTCGTGGAACTACGTTTAGGTGTGATTATTTGCCGAACATCCGCCTACCTTTATATCCCGCGAACCCGAAAGAAGACCGGGTGAACCACGGAAGATGCTAAGACAACCTTAAAATAGAATAAGGAATAACTTAAAAGTCGAAACAGGACTTATCCCTTATAGAATAATATGAGGGGAAGTCAGTAAATGAGTCACAAACAGCTATTAAAAAAATAACCAGTGAGATATGTCACTGAAAACCTTTTTTATTTTTCAACACAACTCTAACCAACATTGGCACACTTACCCACCGCTTTATCAGTGCCCCAAAACCTTTTACATAAAAGTATTTGGACTACTGTCACAGCCACAGTCACACCTCACGTTCAACTTCATTTGTTTTTTTAGGGGACCAAACAAGTGAAAGTCGCTTGGGGCTAAGTCGGGGCTGTGAGGTGGATGTTGAAGTAGTTGCCACCCTAAGAATACCGTATTGTAGCTGCAATGCTGTCTACCGTTACTCGCCTGTCAGATCGAATCATCTCCTCCACCTGTCGTTATCTGAGCAGGATGACCAGGTCGGGCTTTGTCTAATCTTTTTGAGCGTCCTAAACAGAATTTATTGACCCAGTTATGCACCATTTTACGTGACAAACAGTTTTCACTGTACACAGTATATATTTTCTTCTAAATAGCCTTTGCAGTAAGTCCTTTTATCCACAAAAACCGCTCAACAGCACGCTGCTCTTCTAATATACACTCCTTAAGCATGGTTGCCATTTTCAAACTGAGCTGCGCATAAGCATATCTCCCATCTAGTGACTGCTACTAGTGTGTTATCAAGCTGAATTGTGCTGCCACTAAATGACACCTATCATAACTAAACATTACTATTTCCAGCTATCCCACATCAGTTTGTAACTTATTTACTTACTTCCCCTCTTAATTATAATAATTAATGTCATAAGTAATAAATCATAAGAGATAAACTCTTGGGGAACACAATAGTTTGAAGTGATTTCTGTTATATTTAATGCCGCTAAAATTCGAACCTCCGAAAATAAAGCCATTCAATATCTGATCTCATAACTCTAATGGCATCGTATATTTTTTTTCTTCTAATCTCTAATCTACCCTCCAATTTATATTAAAATCAAAAGAGACTCCATTACACTTTAATAAATTGCCTCGTGCACGCAACAGTGCTTTTGCTTCGTTAACTAATATTAATTATTCTTTAAAAAAAAATCTCTTTTTTTAAAACCTATCAATCAATTACGATTTCTACATTGCGCATTTAATGAGAAAATCAGTTTTTTTTAATGAATTACATGTAATAAAATAAATTTTTATTTTTTTGAATTAATTACGTAAATATTAAAAAAAAAAACTATTTTTTTTCAATTTTTTTTTTCAATTAAAACAACTATTTTTTTTTTCAATTAGAAAGTTCCAGAAAAATCAATTTTTAGGCTACTGATACAAGTATCAGAAGCCTTATAATCCCGGTTTGTCTGTCTGCCTGTGCCAAGTATCATTAAAACCTCATTAAATTATTATTAAGCACAACAATCACAACAATTGCGCCTTTTCATTCACACCAATTACATCTACAATACAGCTCAGCAACAATCACAATAATCGCAACAATTGCGCCTTTGGCGTTCGCAACAATCACATTTATAATTATAAGGAAATTAAAGCAATAATTCAACATAAATTACATATCAGAAGCGGTTGCGAAGCATTGTGATTGGTTTACTAATCGCTATCCCTATCTTGTTTTAATCATACACACACACGTTTTGTCGCTACAAGGTAAGGAGTTACTCTTGTATATCCTATTTGCATTTCAGCAAATAATAGCTAAGGACAGATAAGTAAATTCGAAACAGATATTCTTAGATTCAAATTAATAAAATAAATTCGAATTACAATATTTCTTAACCATAAAAATTAAATAATTTATGATTTAATTTCCTGAAGTTTGTTATATCTTATAAATTAATAACATAAACAGAAAAAAAAATTAAAAGGCAAATTAAATGAAAATAACTTACAATTGACATTACAATAATACTATAAAAACTATAATGTACCATGATTATTAAATAAGAAAACTTACTAGGTAATTACGTAGTTTATTTGTAATTTAAATAGTTTAAATGTTTGTTTTTTGTTTTTTTGTTTTTTTTTTTAATGTTTATAAATACTAAAGAAATTGCGTAAACGAGTTTACTAAAAAATCTTTTGATAATATAGTCCTGACAATGACCTCTTGGTTAATGTCGAAACGTCTTGACTCATTTTCAAACAAGAAAACAAAGAAATCCTGTACGAATACAGGAGAACTCTCAACACCAGTTACTTTTGACGTTCTGCTATGCATTAGAATCATCAACTAATGCCTAGACTCATTAGAATGTTTTAAAAACTGTTAACGTTAAAAAATTAATGTTAATTTTTAAATTTACTTTCATGAAAGCTTAACTTATCTTTTGTGGTAACGATCTGATCAATTAGTTACGTCTGGAATGCAAAGTCATAGTCGAATCATAGTTGAAGTTATTTGCCTCATTTTACTGATTAACAACATCAAATTTTGTGTTCATTAATTTATATAATATAATTTATATAATTGGCTTTAAAAAAGGATTCTAGTGTTCTGCAGTAGATGGCGCTCAGAAATTGAAAGAAGAATTCATTACTAATTATTGTTATTAAAGTTTTCATACAGATAATGTTCCATGACAGAGTCTATCGGATTGTCAATGGATCCCAACTTGTTCAAAACACATATCCATACATTCACAATTTAAAGGCTATGGTTTCTACATTTATGTAAGGTATATAGTTTTTCGAATATTTAATGTAAATTTCACATAACTCAAAGTACTTCAGTAGGCAATTATGTTTCTAAAATGAATTGCTGCTGAATAAGTCTTATTCTTTATATTCTGAGATGTTTTACTTTAGTAAAATCGTGCTGCAAAGATCATTAAGAGCAAGATCTGCTGCAAAGAAGACTCTTCCATGCAAACTATTCTTTTTTGACTTATCAACTTTCACTTTCCACGAAAAAATTTTAAAAAAATTTTTCCATTTTTCCGGACGAGAGCATCTTTACGTTTCTGGTTTTTAATATTCCCTCGTATGGTAAACCAAACCATAAAATCTTATAATAATTTCGCGCTGTTACGACTGGGCTGCCATAGCCACGAATGAATTCTTATCGGCTGCACAGTTATGATATTCGAATCTACAAGAAGACCGCATTGAAAACAGACTTGAAATCAGGATAATAAAGGAAAGGAAATCGAAATATCATTCAATATTTTTTTTTCTGTGGTAGACGAGCGGAATTGTCGGAAACAATTGCTTCCGACAAAAGACTAGATATATCGGAAGAAATATCGAAAACGGAAATATCGGAGAAGGTTTTTGAATAAAAAGAAATTGGAATGTTATTTCAAGAAAGCCGGACTTTAACGAGGGCCAAAGAAAAAAAAAGGATCCGTAGCAGAAACTGATTTTATAACATACAAAGAATGTAGAAGAAGAGAATGACGAAAAATTACACAGAAAGACAACAGAGAGATCATCCCAATCAAAATGGATAACTACAAGTTTGGAAGAATTTAATCCTATGTTTCTTAAAGAGCTGTCCTTAATTTTTTCTTTATTTACCATCTTTAGTTGTTTTTAACTGTAAAAATCATATAACAGAGAAATCTAAGTTATTTTTAAATAGTAATGTCTGCTGAATATAACAATAGATATTTTGCATTTCTATAAAAGTTATTGATTAAATCTGCATTATTGTACTGAATAAATTTGCTTAAATCCGATTAATTTGTAATGATAACAAAAGGCTAACAAATGAATGAACTGCTATCAAGAATGCATAGTTTTTAGACATCATGGTTTCTAATGCTTTCCTGTATGGATTTTTGGAACCTTCTCGTCCTGGTTTCTAGACAAGGAGATATATAAGAAAAAAAAAATATACTCTTGTCCTTAAATATGCAGGCCATGTTTCAAGTCCTATAGTTCAAAGATTCTTAGAGAAGATTGTTCAAACAAACTCATACACAAACACTATTGTCTGTTCTAATACTGATCATGTAAAAGGGATATAGATCATTTTATTTTATCTTTATTCTAATTCAGTATGTTATTTTTGAAGAGTAATTTAACCTATACTCGTCTTTTCCTACACACCATTATTGCGGCATGCTTTAAAAAAGATATTATGGTATCTTACTTAATGTATCAATTTCTAGAATAGACATTATTAATGTACATACATATTGTAATAAATATAATTCTTGAAAGATTGATCCGAAAGATATTTTAAATCCTTAGAAAAATTGTATCAAAAATATTTTAAGTATGTAAAAGAAAATAAATTAAATGAATTTATGGGGAAAAAAATAAATAATTTGAAGTAAATAAATTTTTCGAAAAAAAGGACTGCAGAGATATTTAAAAGGATAATGTTAATAAAAATGCTTCCAACATTAAGTCTGTGAAATTATTGTGTTGTTGTCTCAGTGATCGCAATGGGACACCGTAATTGGTAGAAATCCTAAGATAATAATGATGTGATCATCTTTAATAGTAAGACTAGCTTTCCTAATGATGGTCATAATTCAAAAGTGTAGGTGGTGGTAAATGTTAAAGGTTCACTTGTCTAAACATACGTCGTTTGGGCATCTGAAGAATCGCACTAGAAAAACGAAATCTATTAAATAGGTCGTTTCTGCGAATAACAGCAAATGATTGAATAGTCTGTGAGCCGATGAATGGAGTTACAACATTCTTTTCCATTTATTCTACTTCCTTTGAAAGCTCAGTGTGTCTGTGTGTATGTTCCTAATACCTTCTGAACAGATGGATGAATACTCTTAACCTGAACATTTACGAACAAAAGATACAGGCATGCAGTTCGGCCTTTATAATATTTTTAGATTTAAAAGTCTTCTTTGTGGTTCTTGTCAGGTCACACGGTGACAAAATGTCTATAGAACAATTAGAACTGAAATACTGGATTTCTATTGAATCTTAAAAAATGGAAATTAATCCTCTTATTGTTAATCCTCTTAAAGACCGCGTAAATAAGATTAAAATTAATTGGCTTCAGATAACTTAATATTTATGGTAAAATAAGATGTTTTTTTTTTAGAAAATGAGAAGATTGCTACTGTTTGTGTTCAGAAGATGTTACAATTAAAAAAAAAACACACACACACACAAAATTCGTTGATGTTACTTTGATGACTTTCAAAGAAAAAAAAGACAACATGGAAAGTGCCCTTCGAGTTCTTTCGGGAATTTCTTCTAATTTACTATTCTTATAGTCATTCTTTATAGTTACTTCCGTGTTGCTCTTCTGGAAAAAATGTTGTGCTTTCAAACTAATCTATTATCCAAAGTCAGAATTTCAAAATACCCTCTTTCTATGTTGTTTGTTTTTAATAAATGCTAAGACCGTTAAACTCAAAATTTCGATAGGTTAAAACAAACTTGTAAAAATATGAGTCTAAAAGAAATAAAAGGCCAGATCTGAGACTCTTCTGACTAATATTGAACCTGTCCAGCATCAATTCTACAATATTGTTATCTTGACATTAGCAGTGTTCTTTGTGAATTTAATTTTTTAAAACAATTTAACTACGGTAATCGTTTTATTAAATAATCACTAATATAATTTTATTTAAAACAATATCGTATTATTATTATTATGGAATGATTTTGTAATTATTTGCTTTAAATTTACATAAAATTACAATAAAAATAAATTTTGAATAGTCGTAAAGTAAAAATTACTTTATCAGTTCTATCAAGAAAGCGGAAAATATATTTTTTACAGCTAGACAATAATAATATACTGTATATAAATAATACTTTATAAATGGTTAAAATTGCGTTACGGTGAGTTTTGTTTTAATGAAAAGTAAATAGCATTTATTCACTTAAAAATGGTTAATTTTGTAATTTGCAGAATTTTGTTAATACCACTTCAGTTTTCATATTAATTTCCTTATTTAGAAATTCAATAAAATAATATTATTGCAAAAAGAACAGCTATTCAGAAGGTGTTAGTGGAATATCAGCAATTACTTTTCAATCTTACTTTTTCAAAATAGTTTTTTTTTTTTTTTTTTGAAACAGGCTTAAAATGAACAAGAGCGGAAGTTTATCCTACTAAAATAACCTCATATCATTCGATACTGTTCCAACTCTTACCAATAATATAGAAAAATCAATAAAAGTTTAGTGAGTTCGGTTGGCAGGTAGAGAGATGATTGATTCCAATATAAGTTATTGAGAAAAGTATTAATCAGACATGGATCATTTTTGAAGGGAGCTTCCCTACAGCTGTTGAATTTCCATTGGATATGAATGAAGTTGGTATCGGAACTGCCTTTGAGGTCATCATTTCTCTTTCCTTATAATGTTTAATTAATTCCGTTTCTCTGTGTGGGTGTGGGTGACATGATGAATTTTACATGGCTCTCAACCAAGAACGTAACTTTCATCGGCACCCTGTCTCTCGTTATTCGGTCGAGGGTTTAGATTATCCACAAATTTGCAAACGCATTCATTAATATGGAATACCAGCATCGATTGCATGTGGTGTTTTGTTTTTATTACCATGCGCATCTTATTACAGCCAACATTCTGAGACATAGATGGTTGGTTGTGTCGATAAATTACGATTTAATAATCATTCAAAATTAAGTAAAAGATTAGAATAAAGTTAGTATTCATTGCATGATTTTATCTAATTAGAATACATATGAAATATCAAGGCAACTGTGATTTATGGAAAATGATAAATTTTATGAAATGTTTAATTTTATAAATCAAGAAAAAAATCACAACTGGACAGTAAATATGCCTTCGCACACTGAGCCAACATCAACGGGAATCCAGAACAGCAGTTTCATCCTTATTAGGAATCATCAGCAGGATTTACCCTTGATGTTTGGCTCAGGTTGCGCGAAAGTTAAAGGGAAACCATTCTCGCGGTCCGTTGATTGGCCTATGAAATAAAAAAACAATCAAATAAAAAATAATCCTGTGGAATCCTTAGTATTAATCCCTTGCACTGAAAGGCACTAAGGAATTTAATTATAAATAAGAAACATCGTAAGTTCAATGAAAAGCAAAATTTAACGTCCATAATAAATGGACGTTAAATTTTGGTTTTGGTTAATTTTATATTACTTAATTTTTAAAAATATAAGAAACGCTAAATTCAAAATACATATCGAATATCCTATACCTTCCTTCAGTTGAACTTAAAAAAATGAGTTCAAGTTCTTTAGGAAGCCAACTAAGTTCTTGAATAGGAAAAATTTATGTATTAAATAAATATGGTATGAATATTTAATAAGTATCTGATATAAAACATGTTTTAAAAGATAATTGTTGATATTAACCATTTCGTAGTAATTACTTCTATATCTATTCAAGACTGAATATTGATGTTGAACTTTCATATTCAACAAATTTCAAATATGAAAAATCTGAAGTTTTAATTATGGAAGTTGTTTAATTTTTTTTTAACTTGGGTTTCTAAAAACCGTTTTGTTTCTGACAAATTACAAAAAATAATTTTTCTTAGTTAAAATTTTTCTGAAATAACTGAATAATTAAATAATATTCGTAATTGATGAAAAAGGGAAAGTGATAAATACATTTTAAGGTTTATTCTTCATTCTACCTCTTTTGCTCTGTGCGCATATTAGATGCTTTGAAAATATCTGAAAATATCTATTAAGAAGATAATATTAGAGCCGCTTAACTGTATTTTCCAGATGAATGCATTTGCTATACTTTGGAATGCAATAAAAAAAAAGTGAAAAGCTTGGTTATTTTTGTTTAGTCTAATATAAATCCAATTCATTGTTTGAAATGTTTTTTTACAATACATAACAGTATCTAGGTTTTCTCCTGCATTCCGTAGGCTAGAAGCCGATTGCAAACGAAATATACATATCGAAAACACTTTTTCAAAAAGTGTTTCTCCCGCTTTGGAGAAAGCAAATATTGTGTTTTAAATTTATTCATTTTGAAAACTTACAATTTAGTTGTAAATACCCAGTTGTAAATATCTATAATGTATGTCTTGTAAGTAGGTAACAGCGATTACAATACTATTTTTTTTTCATTTCTATAAAAAAAAGTAAGTAAGATAAAATAATAATAATTCAGCTAAATAAATACTGTAATTACACTGTTCAAAGCAATTTGTAAATAGATAATTAAAATTTAAATCTTTATAAGTCGACACTAACAAGGTTTTCCAGTTACTTATCCTTGTATGGTGATTAAGTAATTAAGTAACAAAAAGACGCGTGAGTGTAATGACGAATTCGGAATGATAGATTTTTAATAATAAAGTGTTCATATTTCTAATCTATTTACATAATGACGCTTTATTGGAAATTATGATGAAAAATCTTACTACAAAAATACAATTTATTTTGAATGTACATTCTATTGGGTCGGTGCATAATTATCAGGCGTTTTTGTAGGCGGGTTTTTTGGTAATAAAAATTGCTGTTTTGTTTACTTTTTTTAATTGAAACAGTATTTTAGTTTCAGTTGGTAAAAATGCGTGTCAATAATCATACTCATATTGGTCATATTATACTTTATTACTTCGAAAAAAAATAGAAAGCAGAGCAGTCATTTCGTGATCTCAACGAATTTTTTGGCGAAGGAACAATTAGCGAAAGTCGATGCAGGAATGGTTTGTCCATTTCAAATCTGGCGACACTAGCTGTTCCACCAAACACACCACATTGCCTTCGTACAGTGCACGTTTTTCGGTATTCCTTTTTGTGAAACTCCTGGCCAAACGCAAACCTTCTTTATGGTTTGCATGTATGTATGTCCTTCTGTAAAATCTCAAAACTGCACATTGTATTAAGTTAAAATTTTTAATATAGATATTAGGTTACACTAGGAAGTGTCCTATTAATTTTGGGGTATATCAATCCAATGTGTCAGGAACTACGAACAAAAATATTGGTTGAGTTCAGAGTTCGGACGCCCACTACACCCTGTTCTTAATAAATTAAAGAATACTTTTGGATAGATGGAAATGAAAAAAAATAAAGACTTTTTTTTTGTTAATTAATTACTTTCAGTATTCTACAACTTTAATTTCGATTTTATTTGTAAAATTGCAGTTTTTATTTTATCTTTTAACTTATATTTTCATAACTAATGCTGAAGACTTGCACTTGACGACTTGAGGTCATTCGTTGAAAATTAATGTAAGAATTTCCAATGACAACTGCGCCACACTCGACAATCTGTGTTGTTGGAAAGATATCGATTCACTGTAAAGAGATGAGGGAACACAAACACCCTCCTACAAGCTAAGTACATGATTGATCTACGTGGACAGAATCACTGTGTCGATCTTATTGCATTATCAAGTTGGGAATGTTTATTGTCTTAGCGAGATGCACGTAACTAAAGAAACGTGACCAGAATAACAAGTCAATGCAGATAACTATATCCTCTAACTAAAAGATTGCTTTCATTTAGATAATATATTTAAACGGGCTTCGTTTTCCAATAGTATACAAACATTGAGGCCTTTGGAAAACTGTTTAATAGAGATAACGTTTTTAAAAAGGAAAATTTAATATAAAAGTAGATGGCGTGCCAAATGTGGAATATTCCATTTAAAACTTTGTTGATGTATAATTTATTTTTTTAAACTAAAAATAATTTATTTATTAGTCCAGTTTAAATCGAAACTAAGAGAAGTTCATAAATGCTAAATGAACTATTTAGTTTTCAGGACTAATTGTGAGATAATATTGAGATTATAGATTATAGATAATACGAAAAGTTTACCTATTTCGTATTATTAATATTATTAGTCAAATACTGTAACTATGAATAAAGAATCCATATTATTTATAGTGTTAACGTTAAGATCAATGTTTGATGATTGTTTTCTTAATCAATAAAACTGACCATCAGTAGTTTTAAGTGTTGCTAATCAAAATACATTAAAACTGATTTTAGACGTCAATTTATTCTAGATTATTGGCTACAACAATACATAAGGGAGTGTTATAAAATAGTTCCCAGGAACTGCAATTTTACTGAAATTGATCCAATTGCTTACACAAGAGAGAGAAACTTCTTCCTACATGTCATAGTTCTTGGTATCTAATCTTGTAGAAAATTGAAAATCTCTAATTAGAAAAAAGCAAAGTATGATGTATTGTTCAATATCTTTCTTTTAAAATACCGCTAAACTAATTTTGTATTCGTATGGCCGCCATGAATTTGTGAATGGAGATTAGTATCGCCTCCTGGTGGAAAACTGCTAAACTATTAATAAGAGGAATGGTAATTATTCAAATGAGTTTCTTTAATTTTCTGAAGAATTCTTCAGAATTGTTTTATCGACAAGAACTATTTTCTAAATTTTTTAAGGAGGTGAAGTTGAAAAAAGTAAAAACTTTTCTTAAATACAACTATATATACACGTAGCTATCCAGAGCTTAGTGGGAAGTGCGTATGAAGCATTGGAGGATGAATATCAAGGTAATCGTGCCCACAGTTGAAATTGGATCACAGCAATTCTTGCAAGTGATTTCAGGAATCATTTTAAAAGGTGACAGAGTCTAATAAAACATACACATCTTTATTTTGGTCTCAACCTAAAAGGTTTAGGTTGGTCTCCTAAAATTTGTGCTTC
>JAFIDM010000002.1:6577921-6596008 GCA_023159025.1 Thereuonema tuberculata
TCTCCTAAAATTTGTGCTTCTAAAAATGGTTGGTCTCCTAAAATTTGATTGCCTCCAAAAATTTGGTTTCCTAAAAATGGTTGGTCTCCTAACAATGGTTGGTCTCCTCACAGTTGGTCTCCTAAAAATGGTCGATCTCCTAAAATTTGGTCTCCTGAAAATGGTTGATCTCCTAAAATTTGGTCTCCTAAAAATGGTTGGTCTCCTGAAATTGGTTGGTCTCCTAAAAATGGTTGGTCTCCTAAAAGTTGGTCTCCTAAAAATAGTTGATCTCCTAAAACTGGTTGGCCTTATAAAATTTGGTCTCCTAAAATTGGTTGGTCTCCTATAAGTTGGTCTTCTAAAAATGACTGGTCTCCTAAAGTTGGTTGGTCTTCTAAAATTTGGTCTCCTAAAGATGGTTGGTCTCTTAAAATTGGTTGGCCTCGTAAAATTGGTTTTTCCTACATTTTTATTTAAAACATTTTTATTTAAAATGTTTGTAGCAAAGTATGCATGTAACCATAAAAACTTGTGTGCAACATTTGTTCATGTTTGTCAACATATGAACTTATCGTATACGGCTTTTACGTTCAGCACGTTTGACCATCCGTAATATAGAGCAGAAGGTCCAAATATAGGCTAGGGTCTAAATATGGGATAGTTGAAGTATTCGGGTTTGGGAGGTACTGCCGCCAATGGAAATAAAGTGAAAATGTGTCTGACTAACAAAGAGAAATGAATGGGACAGTTGATCGCCTACAGTCAAGTTATTCAGAGATAGTGTTGTTGAAATTTCACGACATTGAAATTCACAGCTATCTTTTGTTATTTTCTTAATCAAATTCTATTGAATCGAAAACTGATTTGTAAAATGCATGAAACTACTAACATTCTAAACTTGTTCTATCGTAGTTTATTGATCGCATAGAAATATGTGGTATGGCGGGAACCGATCTTAATGTTTCTTACCAAATGGTCTAAATACAGGCTAGCTAAGAAGATATAAATATGAGCTAGACCATATTTAGACCTTTTTATTTATTTGGAGCAAAAAATCAATTGATCTATGATCTCTTCTTTTCAGAATGCCCAGAAATAAAACATTATTGGAAAGTATAAATGAAAGCTTAAAAACTCAATCTATCTGAAGATGACAGCGACCTAGAAATTCCGCAAGGGGAGGGAACTTCGGGTCAAATGAATTCAGTGTTTAATGTGGGTCCACAGTAATTGTGCAGGTGCTGAAAAGGACGTTTATATTTGTGACTTTGGAAATAGACAATTAACATTTAATTTAATTGTTTCAGCATTTTTTCACATTTTTTTAAAAAAAATTCGAGTAGTACAGTAAATTTTTGTTGGTAGCCCATATTTGGACCACAATTTCAAAAACCAGATTTCTGTAACTTTCAACAAAAAAATGTTGAAGCAATTCTCTTTGGCATTTTAATCACAAAGTAGACTCATTTTCGATATTAAGTAAACTGATACAATTTAATTATCTTAAATTTTTTCTTGGTGAAATTCATAAAACAGAAGTGGTAGCCCTTATTTGGAACTTCTCTACATGTAAATTGCATTTAAAACACTGGCTTTTTTTTGTAAAATTCATTTCTGCTTTTTTTATATTTTTTTATGCTGACGAAAATACTCTACAAGAAATCACTGGTTTTTTTTTTAATGATAGCAATCTTATAAAAAGATTGAACCTAAAGAAGGAATTTGATTGCATTTTGTTGAACTAAAGATCTCTTCTATTGCGAAATCTCTTTGGATCTGTTTTTGTTTCAACTTCGCGTTTTTCAATTTTTTTTTGTTGTTTTTTGCTGAGAATGGCAACAGATGTAGTTGAATCACAGGTTTCCAATCGATACTGAAAATTCCATAATCTTTAATAGCAATAAATGTCAAAGAAAAGACAACAGAATAAATGAAAGAGTATTTTTTTTTAATTAAATTCGCCTGTAATGTAAAAGAAATGATTAAACTCTAAAATAAATTAAAAACTAAAGTAACAATTCATTAATATAACTATTCAGTAAGTAAAGTAGGCTATTATTAAAAAATGTAAGAAAATGTTAAAATTCTACTTAATTTTATTTCTTTGAAACGTATCTGCTATTAAATAATTTTCCTTAAAAGGAATGGGTTTCTCCAGAATTAATCATCAAAAAGTAATTTCGCTTTTTTTTAAGGAATAAACTCGAGTCTAAAACTTACAGACATTGCTAACAGAACTTAAGCTTAGTTTTCTTGAAAAATTATTTCATGAAATAACCTTTTTTATAAGTATTATTTATTATTATTATTATTATTATTATTATTATTATTATTATTATTATTATTATGTAGAAGTTTCAAACCTTGGGTTTCCCCAGCAAAGACAGTATGGCGAGTGAAGGAGCAAGTGTAAAGACATGTGCAAGAATGATTAGGGATGTGTGATTGCGTCCATAAATTTCCTAATTATACATGTTGTGTTGATTATTTTATTATTATTATTAACATTATTATGATTATTATTTAAGCCAATAACGAAACAAATTCCTTAACTTTCCTAAAGTCGATTATCTTCATCAAATCAAATCATTCTCTCATTAATGATTTAGCTAAAATGATTAATATCATTTATAAAAACCACTGCTTAGTTCTTAATGCTTTCTAGGGGTAATTTTTCGCCGTATCGCGTTAATTTCTTGACCCTTCTGAGAAGATTTCACTTCTAAAGGAGTTACCATAGAAGGTCAAACTACTAAATTACTTGGAATTGAGGTTAATAAACACTCAGGTGAGATCGTCTGCATACCTTAAATACGCATAGAAAGTTTTAATAAGATTAAAATCTAGATGTTTAGAAATTATTTGAAGGGACACTCAGGCGCACACATTCACGTAGATTCACTGAATTGATGAGACTTATCTTTCCTACCAACAGGGTCTGCTACAGTAGTTACCTATAAAAATTTAATTTTGAAAATTGCTTTCTAATGACTGTCTGTTGTCGCAATGGCAGTAACGGCTTTCTACTTATGATTTTTCTACGCTCCTTTCTCCTCCAAATGGGTCCGAGGGTCTACCAAGCCCTCTGTTGACCGGGTTTACTTCTCGGGAGTTAAAGGCGGGCGGGCGGGCGTCGGGCTGACCATCCAACCTCAACTTAGTCTCGTTGGTCATGAAGCGCCGGGAGCCTTACCTCCCGCAACCCCAGAATATTTCTTCCGGAATATAAAAAAAAAAGAATTAAAATGTACATATTTTCACCGTCACAAAATGCACTGGCGTAAAAAGGATTTGAGGGCAGCTGTTTCCTTTTTATTAGCACTCAACGTGATTTAAATAAAAATCAGAAGATTTATAGATTATGGAATTCAATCTGACCTTCGTAAATTCTTCTTCTTCTTTCAGTCATTCAGTCGTTAGACTGGTCTAAGTTCCGTAACATGTCCCTCCATCCAGCTCTGTCCTCCGCTACCCTCTTCAGGTCGTTGTATGACCTCAGATTTGTGTCTTCACATGCTCTGGAAATGTAGGTGGCTCTTGGTCGTCCTCTTCGTAAATAACACTTTTTTCAGCCGGGAGAAGTGAGTTCTCAACTAAAGCAGCTACGGAGACAAATGCTGTAACATCCCCTGGCAGCATTTGGAAAGAGAGCGACTAAATGAGGTTAAACCAAGTTTTTTTTTGTTTGTTTAAAAAGTAAGAAAACCCTTTTTATTCATTCCAAGATAAGATCGCATCTATTATTTGTTTAGAAGGTCTTAGTTGGAAGATCGGTCATGGAGAGAAATTGTAATCATTCATTTGTCCCAGAACTAAAACAAATCTGGTTATTTCACTGTTTATACCCATTTACTGCTTATATTTACTGCAGCACCAACACTGATGAGTGTTAAAGAAACGAAACAGTTGACTTAGAAAATCCCTGTTGTGTTCATAAAGAGTTTCACCAGTTTCATTCGTATGTCATACAGGATTTATGCATACTACAGACGTTTGCTGTCTATGGTTATGATGGAGCAATTTTGTTTTATTTCAATTCCTGTTTCGATAGTAGATTGCAGGACAAAATTTCAGAGAACCATTGATGGAAGTAAGTGTGAGTTCCTTAGCAAACGTATTCTTCGGCTGTGCTGTCGACTGCTAATCAGCTGTTGTTAAAAGTACAATTGCATTTAGGAGCATTTTAATGTTAAACTGATAATACCATTTGGTGTAGTTTCCATGGATTAAAAAAAAATTAAATATCATTTTTAACATGAATAAGTTAATTAAAATTGGAAAACCAAGATATCTTTGAAAGTGGAGTGATTACAGTGATTTTCTCATCGTTGTTTGTTTTGGGCAACAATCCCAATATTCTTTCGCGCCTTCGAGTTGATCATCGATATGGGTAAATCTAACTGATGAGTCCTAATAAGGATGAAACAGCTGCACCGAAAAGCTCAAGGCGTGAATGAAATGGTCAATTTCTTTACTTCTTTTATCATATTTCAAATTGTGCACTTAAACACCCTCATATTACGAGTTGTTTTCTTTTTAATTTTGTTTGATCACTTCCTTATTCCTCTAAACGATCCCAGAGGCCATAGGATTTCAATATTTAATGAGGATTGAATGGGGAATGTAGTCAGTAAGGACAGTTCCACTTTCTTTTCTTCTTGGACTATTTTAGACCTCAAATCTAAAGTTGACGATGACAAAAGTGTCTTAAAAAGATCTTTCTGAATCGGGAATTGCCGTGTTAAGAAGTTTGAAAAGAACGATCTATTTAAAACCTATTGAAAAACGAAACTTTATATTTTATTTTAATTGTTACATTCAAAAATAAACTAATGCAGACTAAAATAGACTAAAATAAACTAAAATAGACTAAAATCAGTCTATTTGTCTAAAGATATACTTATTTACTACAGTACATTTCTATATTATAGTATTTTGAGTGTGAAATAGTACTTATAAAACTTTTTAATTAATACTTCAAGTGATAAGCATTATCATTTGAGCTCGATTCGTTTCCTGAGACCTACATTAGGCTCTAACGCTGCTGAAGTTGAAGAGAACTTATATTTCTTTTTAAACACAAGCGATTTCCTTAGAAGGCAGCAATTTAAATTTTCATTTCATTATAGGAAAGAAGTAAATAAGACTTCATCTATAAGATAATAAGATAAATCATCTCAAAGTTGGGATCAACATGCTCCCTTTTTTTAAAACGCCTTTCGAGTTTATCATAGGAGGGAATCGCGAACGGCCGTTTCGTCCTTTTTGGAACTCTTCAACCCGATCTACCCTCCGCGACAAATAACCCAGAAAGGCGTGAACATAAGTGGAAGTCACCCTCGCACCCGACAGTGACCCCCAACCCAAACAAACAAGAATAAAAAATAAGCACTCTAGTGCACACACAAAGGACGAAACGGCCGTTCCCGTTTCCTTCCGATGATAAACTCGAAAGGCGTTATTATTTATTGATGTGCAGCCGTTTATTAATAAATATTTTCTGTACGTTAAATTTATTTATTTGCCCTTTTTTATTACATAATCTTTACCGGACTAATGTGGGATTATGTTTTCTAATTCCATAATAAATAATTAACTAATGAATTGTAAATTTTTAATAATTTAACTCATTGAAGTCATTTTCAGGTTAAATTTTTCGGGTAAAATATGAAGTTTAAGTTATAACGCTAAAAGCTTCAATATTCGTGAAATTAAGGACTTAAAGAGTCTTTTCCTAATAAGGATATTGGCATAATTTTATTATAAACTTACGGCCTAGAGATCCAAGAATGATATTGTATTAAAGAGATATTTTTTAACCTATCGAACCTACAACTTCCTTTAGGAACTATCAATTTTAATAAGCAAAAACTGCAAAAGTAGAACATTTAAAAAAAATTACGAAAGAAGCACCAAATTTTTGCCCTTTTTAATTAAAATCAAAAGATTCAACATCAATGACCTCTAGTTCTCGGAAGGAGATTTCATCTCTCTTAGATGTTGTTAGTTTTGAAGTCTCTTTGGAGAGACACAGGAGATAAGTGAAACAGGAAAGCCAACATAAGCTGTAATGTATCCATGGTAACAAGGAACATTACTTAAAACATTTTTAGATAAAAATTACAAACGCAAATAGTTAAAACGCTTATTTAGTGAAATTTGATATAATAGAACAGTATACATTCTGTCATCAATTGACTGTTGGTTTAAAACTCAAATGGTTTGTGGTCTTTGTTTTCATTCATAACTTTCACGTGCAACTTTAACCAATAATCTTCTGTTCAGACATATTTCTGATATTCTTTAGAAATGTTCCACAGCTCTTAGACAATTATTAGTTATATTTAAGAACGAGCTGTGCCCCGCGGTGACACCCGCGTTAAATTTGGCCCTTCTCGGTAATGTTTGGTTCTCGTCGTGCAGCCAAGCCGCCCCATCGCCGCCGCCGCCGCCGCACCCGTTGATTGACGTTTATGTTTACTGCTCCGCTTCTATTGATCGTAGCGTGATTTTATATAGCCTATAACCAATAAATGGGCTATCTAACGCAAAAAGAAGTTTTCAAATCGGACTGGTAATTCCTGAGATTAGCGCGTAAACACACAAACTCTTCAGCTTTATAATAGTAGTATGATTAGATCATGAACGATATCTTGCATCTGGAGCACACTTCATTCAATATGTTGATATATTTCTTTTACTTTTAGAAATTGTTATTAATGCATTATAAAAACCATGGATAAAAATTTCCCTACTAATTATGGTTATGGAGAAAGGCAAAATTATAACAGATGGCATCTTAAACTATGATATTTCTTTGCATCAAAGCTCCGCATATCCTTCTTTGTATCTTCTACTTGCTTTTTATTTGTATTTGTTTTGCGAAGTTAGAATAAATGAGGATAGTAATGAGTCTCTACAATGCCGTGTTTCGAAACAAATACTAGTGTTTTCTTCTGTCGAATCTTTAAAGAATCTAATTTTTCCAATAAACAAATTTAGGTCTATATTTTTTTAAACATTGGTCCCTATATTTCTCCAGTAATTTCACCATGAGAATTTGATATGGGGTTAGATCCCGTCGACGCTAAGCGACTCCTATTTCTGGCGGGAGTTAAACTTTGATGTTTTAATGACAAATCAGAAGTACGGGAATATTGAATGTCCAATCTGACGCTTACCAATCTTTAAACCTCGGGCAAAAAAATCGGTCTCATCTTTTACAGAATGTTGGATAAATTCAAGAATATTGTGAAGGGGCCTGAAATATCGGTCTAAAACTCTGTCCGTCAGCCTTAAGGAACTAATATCCCAGAAGTTAGCAAGAAATATTACTTTTTTTTCTAAAGTAGCTTTAATTTTGTTCTCAGTTTAGAAATTGGTGAGGGAATTTCTAAACCACTTTAATCTCATTTCAATATTTTAAATAATTTCTACAGAATACATTTGATATAAATGAAACGTTTGTAAGAACCTAGTGTAACATAACCAGCTCAAGTGAACTAGAGTTTTCAGCCGAATGAGAAACTATGAAATCAATGGTTTTGATGATTTTAGTCTATATGTTCAGTTTGAAGTCAAGTACTGCGTAAACATACAAACTATATGTACATATTGTCGATTACCAATAACTACTCTATCGTTTTGAAGTACTAGTACTAATTCTTTCTTTATAGAGTCAAAACTAAATTAAAATCGAAATTAATGATAAATTATTGATGATTAAAAAAAAAGTGATCGTACATAAAATGTTAATTACTGAATACAATATATTTGAGTGATTAATAAAAATTAAAATCATTGCAAAACAACTTATGTTTGCTTCTGAATTGCAATCTATTATACTTTTTAATAATTTAAAAAAAGTATAAAAATATTAAAAAAGAATATTTATAAAATTTAGTATTGCATTTTATTGCATATTACATATTACATTTTATTGGAATTAATTTCTAACAAATATAATCATATACTCGAGCATATTCTAATTTATTTAATTAAAAAATGATTAAACAACGAAAAAAGTTAATCATACATACTTACACATCGGACCGGTCATGTTACCAAGATTATTAAATTATGATCAAATACAATTTTTACAAATAAATAATATTTACAACATATTCTAGGAACTATCCACCGCATAGTGGCAACTGAGCTAGCAACGCAGAGAACTGAGGGTGGAGATTTGGTGGAGGGTGGAAACGTTGTCATGTTTTAAGTTGGACCACATACAACCAAATGTATCAAATGTATCAATCCTGTCAGTTATTTTAATGTCTAAATAAACAAAGAAGAAAAACCTTTACGTAGACGGTAAAAGTTGTCATGTTTCGTATATTCAGAATTAAATAAAAAAATCAAGCCAAAAAAGAAATTATAAAAAAATACATAAATTAAATCTGTAAATAAATTAAAAATACATAAATAATTAAATTAATTATTAAATAAAAAATAACATAAATTTGAATTAAATTTTTAAACTAAATAAATAAATTTTAGATAATCTAAAAAATAAATGAAAGACTAATTATAAACTGATGTATAAAAACAGCTTTAAAAGTACTTACTTCCCTTTAAATGATACCAAATGATTTGTTACGTTTAAATTTGATTTTTAACTTAATGAAGATTGTGTTAATGGTTTATAATTTACTTTCATAATATATTACTGATTAGATTTTTACACAAACTGGCCAAAAACCTTACGAGTCTTTATTAATATCTTCATATTAATAATATTAATATTAATTTTCTTAAGGTTTCATCTTAACTTTATTGGTTGCCTTTTCAAAATCGTCAATTTCAATAACCTAATAAGAATAATTTGCAAGAAATTTTCAAATTATTTGTTTGATAGTTTAACATCAATTTCAAGCATTAAATAGGAAAAATAAATTGCCCCTCAATTCAATTGTAAACTGATAAATATAATTGCGTTTTTCTGTACATTCCTTATTTGATAACATTGTTAAATTAAAATATAAAATTATTTCTAACAGGTAAATTTATCATTTATGTTAATTCAATTAAGAAGCACTCTATATTTACATTTTATAAGATAACTACAGCATTACATTTTAAATGTTTATTATAAAATAGCATGCAATTTTTTTTTTGTAATTGAAACGAAACGAGCTGTTTGTTTGATATGTTTATGCTGATGCAGGATTTCACAATATAGTAATAGTCCAGAATTCATATGAAATTGTTTGTCGACTAAAAATTATCTCTGAAATTATTTCTGCTATGCTATGGTATGTTCTTGTTGAATTTATTTCATAAGAAGTTGTGTTTTCTTCTTTCTATGTCTTTTGTAAATTTGAATGCTACTATCAAATGTGCCCTCGTTCCTTTTGACATTGGATTTTCAAGGAATTCGTAGACTCCTGGGAAATAGCGAAATTTCATTAAGACTTTAGTAATCCTCCAGGTTCTGGAAATCCAGGCTTCGTTGTGTAGCTCTTAGATATCCAAAGGAACATTTGGAGATATCCCAATGAAAATAAAATAGTCAGAATGTTGATTAATGTGACAAATTTGATTTACGAAATATATTCAATATGCAAGAAATAAACCTACAAAAACTACAAACAATTTAATTATTTGCTTTAAAGCAACCTTATACCAATTTGGTTATGGAGAAAGATTGCACTGTTTGATTAGCAAATAACAAAAAGAAAGAAATCTGTACTTATACAATACTAGCCTTCCTACAAAACCATATTTAACTTGTTAAACTATCTATACATCATTTGAAAAATCTTCTTTGGACCTCAGCACGTTTCAAAATTGTACTCAAATAATTTTCCAATGAAATCAAATTTTTGAATCATAATGATACAAATTTTGTGGATATTTAAATAAAATTTTATTATTATAGTAATATATTTTGCTATTTTGTTTCTTTATAATAATAAATACAATAATAAGAAGTGCATATTTAAAATCTTAATGAGCTATTATTAAGATGAACTTAGAAGAATATTTATAATTATAATAAAATTACATCGTAAGTCATCTCATAACGTCCGAAAACTTAATAGTCTTTTTTAAAAAATTGAAAAAAATCTAAATATTTTTTTTTAATTCAATCAGTACTTATGGGATAAACGGATATAATCTAAAACATGCAATAAATAATTATAATTACGAAGTTCAACAGTAATACTAATAATGATAACAATAATCTATTGTACTAATCATGAAAATAGTGAAATGAATTACATTTGATTCAAAATACCTATTTTGTAAGTGACGGACAAGCCTAGGCGAGCAGTGTAGGCGGTGGTCTACCACTATCAGGCTGACTTGCATGAGTGCAAATCTTCGGTCTGATATGGATGTTTCCTTTCGTTTCTTTCCCTCTTCCGGTTTTATAGGCTTTCCTGTATATCAAGTTTATAAAATAGGAGTGAAGTTCAAAGGTATCGGCCTAGGAGTATAATCAGCGACCTTCAAATCCAAAAACAAAACAGTTAATAACAATATACTAGAAGTAAGCTTTAATTCTACTAAATAACTCAAACTCTGAATAATGATAAATAACATTTATTATTTAGGTTATCGAAAAAAGATTAAATCCACGTATATTGCACTTAATATTATGACCAAGAATATTTTAATGAAGAGTTAAATTATCTTCTAACTTTAAATTGTTGACTAATAAAAACAGCTTGCCACAGCTTGAAACAGCTTTGTAAGGAAAATTATCTCAATCTACCTTAGCAGGTAATGAAATACGCATAAAAGCAGAAATAACTACACAAACAGTGAAATATAATATAGTAAATATAATGATGATTTACAAGAATTAAGGGGTTTTTTATGTATAAAAGTCACGAATACGTTTTTTTAGCTATAGTAAAACTATATAATCATTTCTCATTTGTTTTTCATATATTAAAAGGCAGTTTTATCTTTTTATAGGATAACATTAAAAATTATGAAAAATAATCTCTTATTTAAAAATTAAATTCTGGGTGGGGAGGGTATCTTGGAAACGGGCTTTATTTCGCTTATACTGAAATCGTTTACCCTAATTTTAATTGATTTTGAGTCACAATTAATTTTCCTCAATCTAATGTCCTTAATTTTACTCATTTTTTTAGTCCGTCAATGTAAATCATTTTTCTGAATTTTTTTCTTTCATTTTTTTTATACCTATAATTGAGAAAACGCTTACAAAAATTAACGTAATCCCCATCCCTTTTTTTTTTTTATTTCTTTTCATTTTTTTTTTCATTAAATTAAGTAAGGGATTAGATAATCGTGGCATTAAGGTTTGGATAATGTAGTTTCAGAGCTCTCTCTCTAAATGATTCCACCGAGTGTTCTATTTTTTTCCTCGTCCTTGCTGTTCATTTCGCCCTGCAAATTCGAGCTCTCTCTGTAAATGGAAGTTCGACGAAGCCTTCCTTCCTCTCCCCCGAACCGCGAACATGGAACGGGCCAAAAAGAAGCACTATGGTAGACGCTGGCAGGAGGTGAGACACTGCAGGGTAAGCGAATACAACACCAACCTCCGAATTGCTCAGAACTCTGGTGTTTTTCTTTGATTGTGTTGGTGGCATCTATTGGGGTTGGGGTGTTTGCCCCCCCCCCCCCCTCCTTGCCCCACCTGCTATCACGGATACCCCAGTCGATTAGTGATATTTGTCGCCGCCATTTGAGTGTGCATCAAAGGTCAATTTGTTTATTCTATTCTTTCATTTTTATTTTTTTTTTGTACAAGAGAAAACTCGTTGTATTTATGACTATTAATCTCAAAATAAGAAACATAAATCATGGAATAGAACTATCTTTAGATTTAAAATGATTTTATTACTCTAGAAATTAAGGTGTGTCGAACAAATTGATTGTAATTATGAGTAATATCGAAAGTAACAATTAAGTTTATATCAGAATTACAAATAATAGCATGATTGACTTTCAAAAAAAATCACTCCAAATCATTTGTTAGTTCTAATTTAAATATATGATAAAAGTTAATATAAAGCTAATATTATTGATTTTATTTTGTATTAATCTAAAGCAATCTATTTTTATTTGACCTAGTTCGTAATAATTTATTTTCATTCAGTATAGTATTAATATTATTAATTTAATTCATTTTTTTTAGAAATATTTATGTGTTATCTAATATTTACAGGTTTTATATTTGAATGTTTTTCAGCTTATTCTACAAAATTATTATATAAATCTTTACATAAAAACTCATAGAAACTATATTTTTTTTTTTTTTTGCTTCAAAACAGATTCTCATGAAATTTATCTGATTGTATTTTTTTTAAATATTACATAGTAATTAATTAATGATTATTAAAAAGATGATTTGTGTATTTTAATAACAACAATAATTGCAATAACTGTTTCGAAATTTCATTCTAATAGCATTTGTAAAAGATATAGTCTACTTTTGTTAAATGAGAAAAATTCAAATATAAATTGATCAGAATAAAAGTAATGCAAGCATTATTCAATTTATATTAATCTTCATTATTTAATTTATATTGAATTACCTATATTATACGCTGTTGTATTTGTTTGTATATCTTTGTAAATAAATACAACCCCTCACATTGTAATCGAAAAGTTCACATTGTAAATAGAAAGTATATATTCAATATTATATATATAAACTTTGTTACAGCCATTTACTTTTCTTTTTACATAGTTTATTAAAAATGAAAATATGTCTTGTAAATAAGAAAAATCTATATTCATTTGTAAACATATTGTAATTCAAATATTTTAATTAGTCAATTTGAGAAACAAATTTGTAATTAAGGTTAGAAATGACAACGAAGATTCTTCAGTAATCTCAAGCTAAATTATTCAAAATTTGTCTAAAGAACCAAAAAAAAAATAGAACAAAACAAAATAATGTTCTGCAAAATTTCTTTAAAATTAAAATTATGGAAGTGAATTGAAAGAGTTTTCCGATCAGCGGATTATAAATCATTGTTGTGAATGTTTTCATTAAAAGCATTAGGTTGATGATCAGTTATAATTCAACACTACAAATACTGACATTCTTGATGTTGGTTTTTTTTTCCTTCTATGCGGAATGTCTGCTTGTTTCCTTTTAAAGCCTCATTGGTGAAAAGAGCCTAATTTTTGCTGTGACGATCAGAGAGAAAGTTTATTTTTTCCGGGGGGAAGGGAGTGCCTCCAACCGGCAGAATATTAACTGGTGGAATGCTGAAATCTGCGCTATTGATCAGCGTCTGCACCACGACCTTATGGTGCGTTTCGTGCTGGAGCCACTAATTCCTCATTTGTTTGAGGCCGATGATTTATTCAGTTGGTTCGCGTGGGTGTAGTTAGTAGGGGTTGAAACCATTCATCAAAAAAAGGTGACAACATTCATAATGACAAGTCTCGAAAGCACAATACCATCGACGATTTATTGCTTCAATGTCGTATTTTATATTTTTAAAATCCTCCCCATGGCTTTCTCTTTCGATTTGGCTGAATTTGCTTTTTTGTTCGTTTTTTTTGCTCCGCATTCATTTTTATTCACTCAACTCTTCCGCGAGGTATAAAAATTCTCATTAACACTTCCTGCTCACCTGTCAACGCTAAAGAATTTCTAATATTTCTGAGAAAGGGAAAAAAGTTCAGAGATGATAATAGACATTGGAACTAAAGCAACAATGAACTTCTACCCTGCAAGAATGTCATTGGGAAAATAAAAGAGATATTAACAATAATTTTTAATATAAATATTAATATGAAAAAAAATATAATTTAATACAATCGCCTAGAAATTTCTTAATAATACTTTAGATAGAACCATTAAAATTAGATAATATCGAATCTAGGGTTTTTATATTTTGTGGAAATACGTAGTTTACAAAATAGACATTGTGTAATATATTTCAGTCAATTATCTATCCTTTAATCTTTATTATCGTTTCTAAAGGCAGACAAAAGAAAGTCTTATTCATGTCTTATTAAGAATTTATAAGTCAGACAAAAGACTTATTATTTCAAATAAGTAACTAAACAAATTACCAATTCTTTTGGTTTAGTATCTTAACTTGTTTTATAAAACTAATGATGGAACTTAAACGTAACGTTGTAGCTTATTTAATAATTAAAAGTGACAAATAATAATAAATAATTAATCAGTGACAATATATATATATATATATGCTTATACACCTTTTAATAATTTTCATTGATTAATTATTTATTATTATTTGTCACTTTTGATTAATTATTAAATAAGCTACAACCTTACGTTTAAGTTACAAAATTAGTTTTGCCAGAAAGAAAGATAAAAATAATCTGTTACTGCCAACACTAATGACAGCATATTGCTATTAGAATTTATTTTTGAACCTAGGAATTTAATTATTTTGGAAGTTTGAAAAGAAGCATTTAATTTAGATTCCGTGAAACTTTTGCTCTATAGCTTTTGCTTTAAAATGTTGTGAGCAGACAACTAGATAAATTAATGTTTCATTTTAGAGAATTTATTAGACTTTTGTAGAACAGAATATATTAACCGCTTGCTGACAGAGCAGTCAAGCAGGCAAATGTCTTCAGACACATTTTATTTGAATACTCTTAGATCCATCAGATGCTAAGATACTACATGTTTCCTTTCTAGATTTTCAATAAAATTTATTTAAACAACATTAAGAGATAATTCTTTAAAATACTTTCATTTAAATAAGATATAATTGCTTGTAATTTCTATGTTGTTATTATTAAAATTCACTGATTTTCTCTCTATTTTTTTTATGTTTAGGCTTAAAGAAGAATGAATGAATATTAAATTCTAACAGTCGAGGAAAACGATTGTGGATATAAATTACAAGCATTATGGATAAATTCCTCATGGAATGAAGTTTCTGCAGCTGGATTTTCATTGTGTTCTTTTCAAATTGGATAATAATTAGAGTTCCGTGAAATTTTGAGATAGAACATAAGTAACAAGGATTTTTCCTTTTTGTTTTGAAGATCCTAACAGCAAGTACAGATTGCTTTTTCTTATCTGCAGTAATACTGTGAAGAAATTAAAAAGTTTTTGGAACATCTGGAAAAGTAGTTATTTTAACTTAATTACAGCTTAAACAGCTTTTAAAATATGCAATTGCAGAAGAGAAGAGCAATAAACAGTTTCATGGAGGTTATAAGTAAAGAATGGAATGTCATTAACAGAGATGATCTTCAAATAGTTTCAGAAAAAAATTTACAACTTTACCTCAACAATAAAAATAAAAAAGAAGGACATGGCAATGCTACGATATAGTTGGTTGAATCCGGACCAAATTGTTTGTGATGTGATGTCATTTGGTCCCCTTCAACCAGCTGTAGTTGGCATTAGGAGCGACAAGAGAAGGAAATAAAAACGCACTTAAAACAGACACCACCCGCTGCGCACAACACAAAGAATCCCAGGACCCCTGTCAGGTCAAGGACGTTATATCGCCAGTGTGGATTTTTAACACCGAAAATCTCATGTCAAGGTAGATAGGGTAAGTTAAGTTCTCTCTTTTCCAGATAGGCACATCTGCATTGCACGTACGCATCCAGGTCAAGACAACTTACTTAAGAAACTGGTCTGAGAAAGTTTGGAATTGGGGATCGTTGTTTTCTAATACACGTCAGTAATTTGGAAAATGTTTAGTATGTTATGGATTATTTGATAATTGTGATTATCTACAGAAGAATAGAAAAGTTATCCAAGTTTTAAGTTTATCTAAGAATTTTATTTTGTTCCTCTTTTCTTTTAATCGTTGTTTATGAAAATGTTAATTTAAAACTTATCAAATAAATAGTAATTTCCACTACTGACAATCTTTAAATTGAAATATTTTTATGAATATTTTTAATATAACACAAAATGACCTACATTGGAAAGCTGGCATAATCTAGGTAGGATTGTTAAAAGCAAAAACATCTTTAATGCATATTTGAATATAGCAAGGTCCAAATTTTTTTGAATAACGAAAAAGATTAACGAAAGAATAAAATTTACAACTTTTAAATGAATTTTCGTTTCCATTATTATAATATTAGAGGTACTTTAAAAATGAAGATATAAATTATCTATGATGTTTGATGAGTTAATGAACTTGAATTAATAATCATAGATTGTTGAAAATATTTCAGTATATGAAAAATTTATAAATTTAATAACTTTTGCAAACAAACACTATTTACATTATCATAAATGTTATTAACCAGAAGAGGCCTGAAGGAGGTGAGATGGATTCCAGTTCATTAATACATGTGATGCCATTCTAATTCAAAAACCGTAGAAATGGACTTATTATTAATACTCCTTTACTCCAATCGTTTAATTGCACAAATGGGCAAAAGTTCCTTATTTGCAACTCTTCAAACAATATTTTTATTGGATTACTTCAATGGTTACTTTACTCTACCTAAAAAAGAAACCTAATCTGTTGGTTTTTTTTTGTTTTTTTTGTTTTTTTTTTGACAAAAGTTATTTTTTTTTTATTGTTAGGGTTTTCACTTTGAATTATTCAGTGATCAGAAGCAATTTATAAAAAAAAATGTTAAAGTTCCTTTCATAGTCCGATTTCAAAGTTTACAGAATAGTTATTTTCGAGTTTATAGCACTTAAATAATTAGATGAACTTGCATGCTCAACTTTATTATTTTCTTTATCGGGAAATGTAGAACAGAAAATTGCAGAATAATTTATTGACAGTTAAAATTTGGAAAAGAAAAGATAATTGATGTCATTTAAGTAATTCATCTGCAAATAAACTTTAATTACCCATCTATACGAATACTATTGGTTTTTATGCAATATTATTTAAGACTTTTATGTAAAATGTAATGATAGCTATTTAATGAAAGCCTACGTAGTTGTAGCAAACTATATAAAAAAAATGCTGTTTATTTGAGTTTACCTTTCAATTTTATCTTATTTAGATTTCATTGTCCTGAGACTTGTTGTGTAGTTCCTGAAAACTAACAACATAAAATAAAATAGAATATTTCATTTTTATTTTAGTTTGTATATTTGTTCCATAATTAGAGGATAGATGTCTTTAAACTTATAACGATGATATGGGCTGCTAAAATTGGAAAGCATCATCGTTGAAAAGTATGTCAAGGTTGCTCCAAGGTTGCCTTAACAGTTCTCAAAAAATCTACTAGATGGCAGCAGTTGAAATTAAAAATGAAAGTCATTTTAGATTAACCCACTTGGAATTTATTGTTGCTTATATTAATATAAAATGTATATACTGATATTATGCCTAGCTTTTAGATCCTCTATTCATTGATCAGAATATTTAAAATTTATGCAAATCCAAAGTTACAACAAATACCTTCTAAACACAGCTATCAGCCAATCGTCTTTTACTTATTGATAAATGATTAAAAGGCACTTAAGAAAAACAAAACATTAAACATTAAAGATAGTTATTAAATTTTAGTCTTACATTTTAAATTATGAATTACATCATAATCAACCATAATTTAGCAATAGATAGATAGTGATATTATAATTCATTAAGTAAACAAATTTGGCTAAAAACGTTGTTAGTATTGTCTTTGTGTACATCTTTGCAAATGTCTTTGGAAGATTGTATTTAGATTTTGCTTTCGATTATTTGAATGGATTCTACTTTCTTTTAGCATAACCTATACGTTAAACAGTATAATAATACTCTAATTTGACTAATTATCTTTATTTCTTTAGAAATAAAACAAATTTCAGAAGTTTCAAAGTAATATCTGGTCATACCAATAGATTTTAATAAATATTTATAAATAGATGGCTTTCTTCTTATTCTGCATGTTAAAGGCACCAGATATTATCTATCAATATAAATACTACAACTGTAATTAGTAGCATATTACCGTAAGTTATAATAATAATTATATAAACATTGCACTTCTTTATGCGGTAGAAATGATTGATGCAGAATAGAGACAAATTAGCTTAAATATTGCACCTCAAATACCTAGTAACTGAGTGCTGATTCCAGTGTCACACCCCATTCTTATCAGCTGTCGAGGAAGATTCACTGGTATGAGGTCGTTGTGTCGCTGTCCCAATTGAGTTTGACCAGAGCCTGACAAGTCATAACAAGTTGTCAGTCTCCAACA
>JAFIDM010000002.1:6619238-6644307 GCA_023159025.1 Thereuonema tuberculata
TTTTTTTTCGTAATTAATATATTTTGTTTATTTGTGCTAATAAATAGTAAAGTTGGTTTGTCGTTTCTATCGTGAAACGACTTAAAAAAAAAAAGGGGGGGGGGCAATATTTGAGGAAAGTAGGCATTAAATTCTATAAGAAGTTCTTGTTGATTATTGTAAGCGGCAGATTCCATTTCATGTACTTTTATTTTATAAGTTAATAGGGTTAAGTTGTCTCCAAACCCATCGCAAGTTACTGAAAAGTTTAACATGTAAATTATTAATATTAAAGGTTTTAACATTTATTATAAACTATAGGGTCTCCTAAACCAGGTCAATCAATAATGAGCGAACATTCTTTTCCCAGGTAGCGATCCTTGTCAGCCTTCATTTAATAAATGTCAACTGATAGTGACATCCCTGCAGCTGATATCGGAGTTTTATCCATTCTTACATCAAAGCCAACTTTCTTTGAAACCTTTCACGGATCCCCTGGCCTTCCAAACTTAATCCCAGAACATTCCAGTGAAGTTCCAAACCTTGTCAGTCTTAAGTTAAGGGAGAATCTTTGACTTCAGTCCCTAGAATTCAAAGTTGCAGAAAAACAGAAGAAAATAAAAAAGAAAAGAAAAAAACACAGATCGTCCCTGTATTGATTGAGCACTTCGAGGTTGAATTCAATTTTGTCCGGGCAACTAAAAATCATTAAACCCGAGCGTTCGGGATTACCGATATTAAGAAGAAAGAGATATATTGCTGGGGATACTTTAGTTTGGCGCCTTTTTTCCAGTTTTTGTTAGAAACGCACAAAAAAAATAATGAAAAGTACCACAAAACATAATAATGAAAAAGAGACGACTCGTTCAATACAAGATTACTCTACAGAAACAGTGAAATATTGCTTAGAGTTTCCTTAGAAGTAATTTCTCGAATTCTCTAGACAAAATCTTGTTAGATTCAACGTTGTTGATTAGATTTCTTGTAAGCTAAGGATCGACTGAGATTCCTTCTAACTTCTTTCAAGTCTTTAATTTTAAGAGATGGGATCTAAAATTAAAGCTGGATTTCACTTCTGTTAGAAAAGAAAGCCTTAAAGAAACGAAAGAAAAAAAAGCCTCTTCACATTCTTCTTAAAGTCTTTTCTTTAAGGCTTTACTTTTAAAGCCTTCGTTTTAACACACATTAACACTCAGCAGATTCATATAAATAGCATAATTCCTTATGTTTGCCCATCCGTCCCAGTTTGTTTCCCGGAAGACATTAATATAAGAGATATTAAGTTTTTATACTCTACATCTTTTAGCTACTAGCCCTAAAGGTCCTGACTCAAACATTTCAGGCGACTGCAAACCTTTTAGTTCTTTTATATATTTCTTTTCCCAATGCAACTACGCTCCTAAAATCCTGAAAATTTAAATAGGAACTTGTGAAGCATGTGGGATTTGTATTTGCTTGTTTTTATATTCAAAATTTTCTGCAATAAATTAAATTATTAATTAATTCTTAATTAATTCAAAAATAGCCAATTTTAAAATCTTCTCCATTTGAATGCGGATTTGATCTTAAAATCCTTCTCTTTACGATTTTTTCTCATGGGAGGTTTTTGAAGTATTACTCGGTATTTTAAAAACTTAATGAAAATCTGAAATGATAAAAAATTTGTAAAATAATGTACCGGTATTTAAATTACTTATTATTAGTGCATACATAATTTTTTTTAAAAAATGACAATTGTGTTTTTTAAAATTGTTTAAGATTAATTTTTTTTACGTGCTATCAAATAATCATAATAAAAAAGATTTTCAGTAAATACTTTCTAAATATCACGCAAATTCATTTGATGCTGTTCGTTTCCAAATATAAATTTGTTTTGAAGCATATTTTTATAGAAATATTTTTTGAAACAATTATTTATTTTTAAATTTTAATTTTAATAATTACAGAAATTTTTGAAAATTAGAAAACAAGAAAATATAAATCTCACTTGCTTTACAAGTTCATATTTAAATTTTCAGAATTTTAGGTGTATTAGTAAAAGAATTAACTAAAGGAAAGGAAAGAATTATAAGAATTATATACAAGAAATATACAAAAGGTTTGCAGTCACCTGAATTGATTAAGTCAGGACCTTCAGATGGCTGTATGTGAAACTTGATCTTTTATCAAGTAAATATCCAGAATTATCCAGAAAAGTTAAAATTTAGCATTAATAGTCAACAGTGGCAGACTGAGTGACTTACTGTATTTTTGTTGTGGCGAAACCTGCAAAGTTGAAAAATATAGAGATAGAATTGCATTTAAAATTTCGAATCTTTAAAAATTAGAAAAACAAATCAGAAGATTTCGTCTCACTTTCTCTTATAAAAATCTTAAGCTTTATAAATTCACCGTGCTTTTTTTGTTACTATTGAGTTTTAAAGACCCGATGTAACTTTGCAGCACCTTTAGTATATTTCAGACTGAAAAAAGGATTAGTAAAAAGGCTTTAAAATGCAATTGAAGTCGAAGTGTGCATAGCAGTGCGTCTGCGATTGAGTTACAATTCGAAATCTAAGTTTCCTGGAAAGCTGAAATTTTGTAGGTAACTGTAGGATGTTACAAGGAAGGTAGGTAAAGGTAAACAGCTAGAGGCAAGAAGCTGCAAAATACTAAATTGATAAGAACAATTGGTGTAATTCAGAAACTGAACATTCAGCCACTCGGTACATTTGGTACCGGGATTTCTACAGAGATGTTTTTTACCAATAGCCATTTATCTTCACATACCTTCTTAAAAAATTTCAATTTTGTAAGAAGGTATGTGAAGGTAAATGGCTATTGTTAAAAAACAACTATATATAAATCCCGGTACCAAAAGATAAGGAAATGTTCTCAAAAACCATCGTCCCCTTTGCCTTCCATCTTCAATGAATCAGAAAATGCTTTATCCTACAAAGTTGAAAAATTTATTAAACTTCAGATTCTTATGTAGAAGATCCCTATTGATTTTGATCAGATCAGCAGCTAAAAAGTTAGGGAAGGAAAAAAGACAGTAGCTTAAGTAATTAAGAACTCTTTCGTAAATAAACAACTAACTATTTTAGCTACTTTCATTTGCTCTTATGATGCCGGGTATTCAAAAGTTGAAAACCAACTATATTTTTTTTAATTAATTAAAAAATAGTTATTATTTACGTTAATAGACCTCCGGTCGCAGAGCTTGGCTTTCCTGCTACCCACATTCACCATTTAAACATAAAAATCATATCAATTAGGTCGGCGGTTCCCAACCCATGGGCCGCGGCCCACTTGTGGGCCGCGGGCAGGCTGGTACTGGGCCTGGACGCTGGTCGAGAGTCTAAGCCAAGATAAATATTATTGGAGCTTCAGGGTTTTCGACAACCTATCTATGTGAACGAGCCTTTTCAACTATACTTTTTTTGACGAATACAGGAATAAATTGAATGTTGAGTGATTGGAGGCTAAAACTATCCAGTTTTAATCCAGATATTGATTCTCTCGTGAGGGCCAAACAATGCTAAAAATCCCATTGAGTTTTTTAACTTTGACCACATGTTTTTGAGTTTTATAGTTGTGACAGCTAAGTTAATTTTTTTAAGTTCTTTTCTTTTAAAAAATTATTTTTTAATCCTTCTTGTACAGTATGTTTTATTAATTACTGACTTATGTGCGCATTACATATATATATATATATATATATATATATACTCGTCACACGTATATAGGTGTCTATTTGTGTTTGTGTGTTTATATTTTTTACTTTGTATATTTAGTTAGTGGGCCTCAATTTATACATTATGAAAAGATTGTTCTAAATTTTTATCATCTGACTTACTGAGATTTTGTAATAGGCGATAACAGCGCCACCACGGCTAAGTTTTGCAAAATGCAAGTCGTAGAATCATCCAAGAAGAAATTCTTAATATTTCTGACGAATGGTTTAAGAAAGCGACATCATTTCATCTGAATTATTTCAAGACTTTCTAAATAGCTAAAAAAGCCAAATTTCATGTTTTCTTCACAACTGAAGCATTTAAAGCTTATTAAACCTAAATTCCTTTGGAAATATGTCCAGTCATTACAAAATCATCGTTAAGTTTAATAATACTTTTTCTATTATTGGATATATTTTTTTTAATTTTATCCATTTTTACAATCCAATTATATTAATATATTCAACAATTATTCGTAGATATTTATTTTGATTTAATAGAATTGTAGGATATATTAATTTATTTCTTGTGTAACATATTCAATAACAATAATTTTTGTAATTCTGAGTTAAGTTTTAAAAAAAACTTGGTGTAAGAGAATAAAATGAAACAATAATGATTTAATTTTATAATTTTGAGTGATATCAATAATGTTGATGCTTAAAATCATGCTTAAAAGTAAATGTCAATAAATTTAACTCAAAACGATAAATATTTTGTTGCCTTTGAGTAATTGTTTAAGCAAAGAAATAACATTCTTTACATTTACAGCTACTAGAAATAAATTTACAGTAAATTTTAAAGCACTTTTATCAACTTTTTATCATTTGCGGAATTATATTTAATTTATTACTTTGTTATATTTTCAATAATTAAATAATTGCCAACTATCACTTTTACAGTACTTTCGTTACTTACTTCTTTCAACTTTATTTTATATTGGAGTTTTGGGCTTGACATTTACTTACCTGGTCATATTCCCAATCAATTGGATCAATATTATTTTCTTCGAAACTACCCAAGGTGTTCAATTATGCGTTGCTGTGAGTTGCTGCGAGATTACCCAAGAAATCGATTTGCAGAATTTATCCATTCTTAATATGAATAAGTCAAGAGTTCATTAAATATCCATCTTTCTCTCTTGAGGGACTAACTTTCATCTTATTCTGGTGGCGTTTGTAAGTCCATTGGGATTGTCTTGCACGGTCCTTCTATTACAGCTTTACCTCATATATTCTTTCATGTAAGAGCATTTACTGAAAAAGAGCAAGTTTCAGTAAATTTTCAATCCCACTAGTTACTGAACTGGTGAACAGATTTTCTTTAATATGACCACATTTTTTGTGAACAACTCTATCTTCCGTTTTTATGTGCAAAAGTACAGAGGTCCCTGTCAAGTAACTTAAATTTTGTAGGGAATTTCTGAAACAGATTCTCAATAAAATAATATAGAATTAAGGCTTAAAAATTTACTTAAAGGATTTGGCGGCCCGTTATTGATGTAATAATTATGAGTTTATAAAGCAAGGTCAGTCGCACCTGATCCCGGTAGAAGCAAGACGTTCCCGCACAAGGCAAGGCGCCTTTACGAGAGGAGCAGCAGAACAGTTATAGCTTTCGCAGTGTGCTGTTTTAGGTCATCTTCCCCGATTCGTAAGAACCCCTGAGCTCCTGTGCAATTGGACTTACGAACTTTGATCAAAAATACAGGCAGCAATATCTACAACGGTTATAGTCATTAATAACATTCATAACAACTAATAATTATTATAAAAGTGATTCATGAGATTTACACATAGATTTTAGATCAGTATATCAGCATATAATTTACAATGATAATAATAATTTTTAAAGAAAAGTTCAATTTAAAAAGATTGAAATAATAATAGTGAGATCTTATATGTTTTCTATAATCCATTTTTTTAACTTCCTTTTGACAATTGAGATATTTTGATTATTATCAAATATATTTATATTTATATAAAAAATATGGTTTTACGTGTACTTCGTAATATTGGATACAAAAATGAAGCCTTACACCTGAATAGGATGAATAATTTATAAAAAAAAAATAAAAAAATAAACAACAAGAAAAAATAAAAACACACGACGTTTCGCTGTCGAGAGACAGCCTTCTCAAGTGAAACACTTGAGGAGGCTGTCTCTCGAAGGCGAATTGTCGTGTAGTTTTATTTTTTTGTTGTCGTATAAATTATTCATCATATTCAGGTGTAAAGCTTCATTTTTGCATCCCATATTTATATTTATGTTGTTTGAAAATCTTTCTATATTGTAATTTATATTTCTTAAACGATAATAATAATATTATTATTTTTTATCATATTTTTTAGTCAAATAATAATAATAATAATAATAATAATAATAATAATAAACAAACAGACCTATCTCATTGATATTGCAGTTCCCATCAGCAAGAACATGCGGAAAACTCACGCTGACAAGATAAGTAAATACACAGACCTAGCACACGAGCTCCAGAAGCAGTGGAGGCAGGACCGAGTATGTGTTGTACCCATCATCCTGTCCGCTACTGGTCTGGTGCCTCACACATTGCATCACAGCCTCAGCACACTAGGACTTCATAAAAACACTTATGCACAACTCCAGAAGGCTGTGGTACTCAACACAACACGCATAGTTCGGAAATTTATGGACACAAGCACACATCTCTAACTATTCTTCCAAAAATTATTTTTTTTTTTTTTATACACTTGGCAATATGTGCTTTGGTCCTTGACCCGCCATATTGTCTTAGCTGGGGAATCCCATGGTTTGAAACTTTTTCGATAATAATAATAATAATAATAAAAGGAAGTACATTAACATAAAGAAAAATAAAAAAAAAGTTATGAAAAAATAAAGAAAACGATAGAAAAATAACAATAGTAATTCATAATAAGGTAAAGTTCTGAATAAAACGTGCTGTATGAACCATTCTATGTTTAGTACATGGTTTTAATGCTTTAAATTGGCTCTAACGTTTATGGTACAGAATACATATCCTAGGTATACATATACTGTAGGTATTGGAATGGTACAAAGTAGAGAATAGAAAAGGTGCATATAACGAACACAAAGTATAATGAACAATATGTTGCAACGGAACTTGTTCTAAATCGAGTTGCCTGTACTAGATTCCATGTTAAATAAATCAGCTAAACATTTGTAAGAGATGTTAAAAACATGAAATAGGTGGGAAGCGAATATTAAATGACGTTACTTGATATTACACTGACTAGAATAAAGTTGTTTAAGGCAAATATCAATTTATACGTTTTTCCCTGCAGCGATCAACCACTAATATTGATTTGAAGGGCTTTACAACTCGTTACGACTACCCTCGTTTGGTGAAATCGATCTCCTCGTTCCAAAGATGTAAAGAACGATATTGCGACTGAAGCACTTTGCAGAACTAAACTGAAACTTTACAATGAAGTTTATTTGCTTGAATAGAAATATAAACATATCTTATTAACTTTAAGAAAAGCTTCTTTCTTTTTTCTTTAATTAAAAAGTTATATAGCGTTTCTTGTATTATTTTATTACATCATCATTTAATTTCCATTCAAAACATAATGTTCATGGAGAAGTGATTTGCTCCCCTTTGAAGTTAAGAAGGTCTTTGTTTTCACAATTCTTATATCAAACGCTAAAAATTATAAAATGTAGTCTCAAACTGCAGAGATTAATCTGAAATTTAATATGCCATTGGACCTTTTCAAATCATCGAAGTTTTGTCTCAAATGTTTCCTTCTGAAATGAAAATTGAAGACATGATAGCATCTCAATACATATAATAACAATCTTAATAAAATAATAGCAATAGTTGATTGTAATGAATAATAATTTGCTTTATTTTGAAATGATAAACTACACAGCATACAAAATATCCCATGTTCTTTAAGGATGCCTTGATCATATTTTCCGTTCTTCACGGTCTGTAAGAAATTGGTGAGTTAGATATGAGTTTTAAAATCAGCATCTCGTAACATGTGTAGAATTTACTGATAATGTAGGTATGTAACAAAGGTAAAATAGCTGCAAAATGTACGAATGTCAATAGATATAACAAAGCAAAGATCTTTATTTGCGTTTTATTTCCTAAGCGATTGTCTAAACTACTACGGTTTGCAATTCTTAAGTGAAATATTAAAGATCTGGGTAGCCAAAGCCCTTATCAATTAGATGTAACGGGTTTTGATGTTGCGATGCGTCATTAAACTTACTAACGAGATTAGTGAAATTGGATTAGAAGCAACCTGTTTTGTTAAGACCCCTTTCAAGGTAACCGTAGCTTAATTGGAGTCAGTGCAGCCTAGGCCTTGTCTTGCCTTCCATTCGCGACACGAAAGGCAATAAACGAAAACCACGACTGCCAAATCCTCCGTCGTAACCGAACCCCGCCGACCCACCTGAACCCCCCCGACAGGAGCGGCGGAGTCGTGCTGAATTATTCATTGCTCGTGCAGGCCTGCCACTCAACCAATCTCGCCCTGCTCCTTGAGGCCTCGCCAATAACTCTCTCTCTCTTGAGAATCCACTCCGAAACAACACATGGCCTTCGTTTATACCTTAATGCGTTTATCTTAGGCGAACTGAAATATTATCGAGATTATCTCTGGTTCCAAGGCAGTAATTACTTATAAATTAAACACCACTGTTGCATCTTGGGAAAATATACATTGTTTTTACAAATTCCAAACGATACGGTTTTACGTAGTCCACATTGAAGGAGATTGGGTGGTGTGAATCAGCCAAAACATTTCTTAGTAACAAAATATAATTATTCATAAGTAATTTCAGAGTAGTCTTATTATTAGAAATACACTCAGGTATTCAACTTCAGTGGAGACTTAGCATTCAGATAGGGGAGAAAGTGATCAATTTCAGAGATGAGTGATGGAAACGAAAATACTCACGGTAATATTATAAACCATAAATAAGCCTCATACTAATTTTCAGAAAATCTGTCCTACCGTTTCAGCGACGGATTTTGCTGGATGAACACTGGAGACCAAAAAACAAAGATTGTGCTCATGTTTTAAGTTGGTTGTATCCTAGTAGATTTGTTTGCTAATATATTCCGGCAAGAAGGATAGTAAAATTACTTATCAAACTTATTTTCCTTTTAAAAATTAGCGGTGGCGATACAGGATCAGTATTTCCAGTATTTCTCAGGCAATTTCTGTAAGTATTACAACAAAAGGATAGTTAAAGCTTTGATGGGCGTTGTGGTCTACTGAGTTGACTGAATTAGATTCAATCATGAGGGCCCCGATGGATGTTTCCTTTCTTTCTTGTGTTTGTCTCTTCCTTCATCTCTTTTTCTCTTTCCTGCTGTCTTGTTAATTCTTGGTGGGACAAGAGACCCTTGCGGCCTCTGTACAGATGGGATGCGTTCGCGGCCCAATCGATTAGCTAAGATTTATGAGAACGAGATATTAATAGAAAATAGGATAGAAATCAGTTGTGTAGATTCCCTAACTATCTTATGGAAGCTTCTACAGATAAATTTTTTCCAAGTAGCCATATGGAAAAAAAGGAAAGATACTTTGTCGTTGTCTTTAGTTCTAAAATATACATATCCAGTTTTCAGAATATCCATCCAGCGGTACAAACGGTATTAAAGAACACCCAGACACACACACACATATTTACTAGCGTACCAGGAATTGTCGACAGTGCGTCATGTCCGACTTGCCAGTTCTTGGACGAAGACGTGGAGCATGTCTTCTTTATCTGCCCACGCTTCCACGAAGATAGAAATGATTTGGAGAATTCCTTTCGACAGCGTGTGACTCCAGAGAACATCCTTGGCTTGATGACTATCTTCCAGGCTAATTGGACGGCAGTGGCTGATTATGCTGCCACTGTTATACGGAAACTTCATATGGCAGAGAAAATTCCGACATGATCAGTTGCAGAATGATATCTGAGTAGGACTTTTAGTTATTCTGCCCTATGCGATGTAGTACCTGACGGTGGTTCCGTGTAGGGTGTTTTGGAAGTCCGACGTAGGGTTTTAGTGAGTAGGAGTCTTTGTAATGACTGAGTCTCACATTACCAATTCCTTGGTATGCGTAAATGCATATCCCCCGTCCTTAAAAAAAAAAACACAAAAAAACACACATATACTCTGTATACACTCATGGACAAAAAAATTAGCGCACCAAGAAGGAGTCGTCAAAATGAAACGAAAATTTACATACGTAATGACTACTTTGATATAAGTAAATGATAAGAAAATCAAAGAAAAAGGATAATTTATTTCAGAGAAAAAGGCAAAAGAACGGAGGAGTTAATACTCCGTTGGACCCCCTCTAGCGCGAATGCACGATGCGATACGATCGGGCATTGAATCATACAAGTTCTGTATGATGTCTTGAGACATTTCGTTCCATATTTGCTGTAACCTTGCCTCTAGTTCGTTCAAACTCGTGGGATGCCCAACTCGTCGTCCCAAATGATCCCAGATATGCTCGATTGGAGACAAATCTGGGGATCGGGCAGGCCAAGGAAGGGTAGTAACAGTGCGGAGACAGTCTTGTGACACCCTTGCCGTATGAGGCCGAGCATTGTCTTGTTGAAAAATGGCTCCTGGGAGCCGTGGCATGAGTGGCAACACATGTGGTTGCAGGATTTCATGAACATACCGCTGGGCTGTCATGGTGCCACGGAACAATACTAGGGGTGACCGTGTATTGTAGGCAATGGCACCCCATATCATCACACCAGCTGTGGGAGCGGTGTGTTGCTGTACAGCAAAGGCAGGATTGAAGCGTTCACCACGGGCTCTCCACACACGAACACGATTGTAATCACTGCCTAGATTGAATCTGGATTCGTCGCTAAAGACGACCTGGTTCCATTCCGCTGCAGTCCAGTTTCCTCGTGCGCGGCAAAACTCCAAACGGAGGCGTCGATGGGTGGGCGTCAAGGGCAGCACACGTAATGGGCGCCGCGATACCAACTGTCCTTCAGCCAGGCGCCTTCGTATGGTTCGAAAAGACACAGCGGCCCCAAGTGAAGGTGCTACCTGTGCCTGGATGGCGGCCGATGAAGCAGTTGGCTGTATGCGTGCATTTCTGACTATGTGGCGGTCTTCTCGACGACTGGTCTGTGTACATGACATCTCTCGGGTCCACTGGTCCCAAAAACCTCCTCACAACACAATCAGAGCGGCCTAATTGACGAGCTACTCGCCTAGCTGACCACCCAGCTTCCATCATCCCGACGATTCTCCCTCTCTCAAACTGCGACAACTGCGTATATTGTCTTCGAACACGGCTTAATGGCATGTCTACCTCAGCTCTTCCTTTGTAAATGATTCAGCACACTCAACAAGCTTTGGTTACCTGTTTTATACTCCACAGAGTACGATGTTCAACGCCCTCTACCGGCTGTACGTAATGCGCAATCACGCTGCATTTCTAATCATTTGCATATCTCCCCGACATGTACCTTCATCGCAAGTTTCGTTACGATCCCGCAATTATTTCGTGGTGCGCTAATTTTTTTGTCCATGAGTATATATACACACAAAATGACAGATTTAATCCAACTCATATTCTTATTGATGATGGCTAAACATGGGAAAAACACCACAGTGGATTGAATACTCCAAGCTATCAAAGAAGATCAAAACTTAAGGAACTTAAATTAGACAGCCTTTATTTACAAATAAAATTATTTTCTTCAGTTTTCTGGGATTCATTAACATTACGGCATAAGGAAGAGCAATGATATTTTATTTATTCTATTTATTCCTTAGTTTTCTTACATTTTCTATCCTTATCGTTTTCTATGGTGACATACTAAGGATATTATAGACATTGTTTGATGAGTATCCCTCCGCAATGGATGAATTTAATAATAAAAGAATCCCGTCACTTTTTTTTCTTTTGGTGATACAGTGCAACTTGGATAATTCGAACGTCTTTAATTCGAAATCGTGGTTAATTCGAAGATTTCTCTTAGTCCCTTGAACTTCTTATTAAATCAATGTTAAAAAATCGTGGATAATTCGAAGTTCAACTTCCTTAATTCGAAGTTTTCTATAACAAATTTCGAACCTTAACGACTTTTCGGGGTGTCATCGTTAAAAAATTCGACACGTGACAACTGAAATCCCCTTCCCGCCACTAGACACGTGACGCCATTAGACAAGTAACGCTTCAGACGCCATTCGAGCTTCCTGCTGTCAGTGTCACCATGTCTTTCAGTAAACCATGCGTGTACAAGAATTTAACGTTCGCTGAAAAAGTGACCGTCATTCGCAAGGTGGAAAAGCGTGTGAAGCAGAAATGCCAATCCCTTCATCGTTGGAGACGCTATAGTTGAAAAACTATAATTTTCTGTATTGAATGTAATACTTACTGTAGCTTACTTAATATAAATCTTATTTTGTTTACATACATATAGTGTTTAAGTCTTTCATACCATGATCTTTCTGAATAAATATTTACTTATTGACAGAATAATCTTTTCAAGCATTCAGTGGACCTGAAATTAAAGTTAAAAGATGTAACTTGTTTAATTCGAAGTCTTGGATAATTCGAATTTTTTTAGTGGTCCCTTCAGCTTCGAATTATCCAAGTTGCACTGTATAATACTACACTCTTTGACGCAATATATATATTTCTATATATATATAGAAATCGACGCACCAAGAAGGAATTATCCAATTCGACAAAATTTACGTTTAATGTATGTATACATAAAACGAAATGATTAGAATTTCAGAACGATTTATTGGGCAGAAAGAGCTATATAAAGTGAGCAAATCAGTTATGGCTTTAGTCCAACTTTGTCGTCGATAAAAGCTGTTATCAGACCTGCTATTGTTATAGTTGGGGATGGTGTTTTGCGGGATTTCTTGCCAAACGGCCTTCAATTGGCGAGCTAATTCGTCGACATTCTGGGATGGTCACAGGCGATGCCCCATCACATTTCTACTGTGCTCAATAGGAGAGAGATCTGGCGTTCTGGCTGGCCAACCAAGAAGACAATCAGTGGTGAACCGTGCCTTGTGTGACCGGGCGTTAACTTGCTGATAAATAAGCCCTGCATGCCGCAAAAGGAATGGCAACACAACGGGTCGTAGAATTTCGTCAATTTACGAAATTCGCTGTGCTGCGAGGGTGTCACGGAGGCTACCAAGGAGGGGGGGTGTCCGGCTATCAAACGAAATGACATAACTCTGTTGTCGGGCCTTGTGGCGTGCAACAGTAAGACGATCTTGATGATGTCCGGGCTGTCTCCAGACAAGTCTGCGCTGGGTCCTCGGGGCTCAATTCAAAACGGGACTCATCATTTAAGACATTTTGTCCCCAATCAGCACACTTTTACGTTGATGGCTCTTGACGGTGAGTACTGGTCAGTGGTAGGCGGCGTTATAGGCGCCAAGAGCAAAGATTCTGCTCCCTAGTCTTCTACTAGTTGTCAGGGTGGTCACTTGAGTATTGGTCGCACGTTGGATGGTTGACAGCGAAGAATTTGGTGCTGTAATAGCTGCTGTGACAACCATTCTAATATCTTCTCGTTCTGTCATCGCCCTAGGCTGTGCAATGTCCTCTTGTCGCTGAAATCTGTTGTTCAGAACCCAGTATCGTCTAATTGTCGCATCGCTCCGATCCAAATGACGTGCGATTCGTCGGTTTATCCATCCAACCTCATGAAGTCCGTTGGCATGTCCTCTTTCAAACTCCGTCATACGGTCGTATTCGTCGGAGGGGCATTGTTACAGTCAAGGGAAAAAAAAGCAACGAAAATCCACTGGAAGTTTTGTTTCTGAAAGCGAGATTCACTCTTTATGTACATCATCATGATGCTCAGTTCCAATGGTCTGTAGATCAGGCTATTCATTCATTGGATGCGAATTTGTGATCATTTAAATATTCGATCGAAATGTTTTTGCCCGTGAAGTTTCATTACTATCGGATTGTTTTTTCGGATCCGTCAAAGAGTTTTTCGTCAAAATGTGTATTATATTATTAGCAGCAGACCCATATTTGCTGACTCATGACTTTCAATTCACTGGGGCGCCACAGTCGATTTTGTTTGTTTACAATTATTTCTACTGATTTCTCTAATTTCGCGGCTACTGTGCTATTATTTACTTGAAAATTAGTAAATTATGAAATTTAATAAAAAATAATCGGACCACAAGATCATTGATGCACGTTTGTAATGGTATGAAAAGTAAAGTGAAGTAATAATTCTTTTGACTTTTTTAAACTATTATATTTAATTATTATTTAAAGATTCAAATTTTATTTCAATTATTGAGTACTTGAATTATTCATTAAATTCGTTTCATTTAAACAAATGAAAATAATATTTTAATTTAGCTTCCATATAAAGGCGAACAATAAAATAATTTGATGATATTTACAGATACCAATTGTTTTGGAAAACGATATTTTAAGAGAAAAATAGTTGGTATGTTGGTTGGTAAAAATTGTTGGTATATCGACATCATTCAGAACACGAAAAAAAATGAAGCGTCTTCAGTTTGTGCAAAATTGTTAATTAAATATTGGTCTTTTTTTTAATTGTTTTCATCCAATGTAAGAAAAATAGTGTCTTCGTATCTGTAAACTATTAAATATGGCAATTACAATCTGTCTTCAAGTTTTCTGTTTGAGGAAAACTGATTAATATTTCAAATTTATATATATGAAATTAATTCAAATCAACCACCTGTAATATACATTAGATTGAGCCAAGTTATCTGTGCATTTTAGGTCATCAACTGTGTTTGTGTCAATGAAAGTTAATTCCTAATGCTTTCCTCTGCCACTATTCAAAGCCTATTTCTCCATAGAGATCCATAAGGATGAAGTTTCAACTTTAAATAACGGATCACCTCCTATACTTAAGTTTTCTTACCACTTTTCAGGGAAACCCATTAACTAGTTGAAAAGTTGTGAAAGGACTCTGAGACCTACACGTCAACATATCCACAAGAATAGATAGGGATTTTTTTTTAAAACTTACTTCCCTTTGGAAAATAAACTGCAAAAAGACAATGCGTTTAAGGAATAATGTAAGTTAACTGCTGCAGTAACAGTTTAAGTCAATCTAAGTAGAAAAAGCCTTGTTTGCTGCCAATATTTACTTAAGGAAGTTCTTGCTTCTCAACGAAACGAAGTCATTACCTCATCCATTATCTTGTTTGCTCTGTCTTTAAAATGGAGCAATTATTTAACGGGGAACTGGTAAACATAGTGACAAAACTAAGTTCAACTGGTAAAGCTATTAGTGCGTACGAAATTAAAATTCACTAAGAAAACGCTCAATAATAATGTCGAGATTTACGTCTCACTTCAATTAAATATATTATGTGGATTATATAGAAATTTATAATCCAGAATTGCCAAATCGAAAGATTAATAAAAAAAAAACAAATAAAAAAAGCGTACGAAATTAAAATTCAGTAAGAAAACGTACAATAATAATGTCGAGATTTACGTCTCACTTCAATGGGGATGTTTAAGGTCCTTGGTTCGAGGCTAAAAAAGTCACGTGATGAAGGGACTCACGTTTTAAATCCTTCCTAAAAACTGCTGAATTTCGGATCTTTATTCAAGAAGATTCAAACTAGAATTCTAGTTTGAATCTTCTTAAATAAAGATCCGAAATTCCGCAGTATTAGGAAGGATTAAAACGTGAGTCCCTTCATCACGTGACTTTTTTAGCCTGGAACCAAAGAACATTAAACATCCCCATTAAATGAATTATGTGGATTATATAGAAATTTATAATCCAGAATTGCCAAAGCGAAAGATTAAATAAAAAAAACAACTTTTTAAGTCTCACGTTGTTAGTTTCTATTGACTTTACAAAGCTGAATAGGAAGGTGATCTCTCCTGTTCAAAGAAGTTCTGAACATGCTCTAAAGGAAAATAAAAAAAAAATGCCTTTTAATTCGTTGTTATTAAACTGTTGATCACTCTCCTCACTGCTTTCCCAATATTGAAGTTTACCTTATTGTGTTAACAGGTATAAACTACTGCTCAAAATATATATCCTTAACTCAACACAGCATTCTAGAAGTCATTATAAGTTAGAAAGCTCAGAACAATGTATACAAATGGTTAAACGTTTAGGAGTTTTAAGGAAAGAAATTTATAATAATAAAATCATATTTCTTTTAATTTCAGTAAATATACAAGAAATGAAGAAACGTCACGATTATCAACATATGCCACGTCATCTCAGTTTCACTATAACCCCCCCCCCCCCAATGCATTACTTGGTAAACTGTCTGCTGTATGTCAGGTGTGGTTGTGATAATGGCATGAGACATCTCTGGAGATTGACAGGCAAAGTACACCAACGAATCAAATATCATGGTTCTAAACTATTTACGGCATTTCATTACATTCATTGGTAGGTGATTTTTCCCTTTAGACTCACAGAATTTCCTCTCTTTAATGATTTCGATATATGTTAAAGGACTTTCTGATGAATATCGCAATAAATTCAGTTTGTTTTGAAGGTAAGATATTCTTTTAGATTCAATCTCTATTGAGATCGAAGTCTAGAATTTTTACAAATTATTATTTAATTATTTAATAAGGAAGAATTAATAAAATTTGGTCTATCGCATTTCAAGCTTAATACGGAAAAAATCCCATCATAGAATTTATACATGATAGATATTTTAATATGAAAACTTTTTATTAAATATAACTCTTACATGTTTTGTAATATTTTTTGTTACATTTTCAAAGAGAATAATAATTTTAAAAATTATTAAAAGAAAAGTACAGTAGACTCTCGATATGTCGAACTTCGATATCTCGAAAACCTTGATATGTCGAAAAATTATTTTTCTCCTTGATATTACATATTCATCTAATGTTAATTTTAATTCTTATGTCGAAGAGTTTTCGCTCAAAACCTTGTTATGTCGAATATTTTTCGAAGTAAAAAATGAATTTTTCAAGAAAAATCGCCGTTCAGTTGTGTTGAAGCAAATAGAGGTATTTTTTCAAGAATCTCTCACACCCTTCATTATCTTTCTGAGGGGTCAAGGACGATTCCGATAAATCCATCTGGTCGATAACTCCATTGGGGGAAAGGAGGGTGCGAGTGTGCGCTACTATGTATGCGTGTTATTCTAATTGTTCAGAATTTACTGAGTATGGTTAAGTTAGTCGGCGAAAAAGGTTAGGGAAGTTATAAAACAGTGTTAGTGAATAGAGATGTCGCCAGGCCACGATACTGGACTTTTTTAAGAAATTCTTAGCAATATAAGTTCATTGTATTTTACTAATTCTTTTCAATGTAATGTAATTATTTTTGACTACTTTTAAAAATTAAAATTATCATTGCTACATTTAGACTTATTGCCAACTATCATTACATATTTAGAGTTATTGTCAACTAACATTACATATTTATACTTATTCTCATCTATCAAGACTCTAAGTTTTAGAATATTATTCCGTATCTTGTGTTTTTACGTGAAATTTTATGTTTTGGTTATGACCTTGTTATCTCGAAAACTCGCTATCTCGAATTTGTTTTAGCGTACCGACATATCGAGAGTCTACTATATAACATTTTAAATATCAATAATAAATATGATACCAATATCGTATACCAAAAATTTTAACAATAAATTTAATGATAAGTTAATAAATTGAAAGCATGAGATTCGTATGTTAACAAATATATTTACTGTTAAGTGATTGAGTTTTATTTTTATCTTGTATTATTTTTTTATTATATTAATTATTAATGTATTAATGTGTTATTATTGCAATTTTATTATACTCATTGAAAATGTAACAAAAAATAGTTATGAAACAATTAAGAGTTAAATTTAATAAATATTTTTACCATTAAAATATCTATCTATACTCCATATCAGAATACGGCAAATGAAAATTTGTCAATTTATTTACCACAATTGAATTTAGATCCGTTTTCCAAGATCTTTGTTAATCAACAAACATATTCCTGATCTCCTTTTCTTGATATTGCTTCAATTCACTGTAAATACAACTCATTGTAATATTTTTGTCCTTTTGCAAAAATCAGCTTTCATCAAGTCAAAACAAAAGAAACACGTAGATTAGAATCAAATGCAGAAAGTAAAGCATACAAACTGTGAAGGTTGTAGCTATCAGCGAGGGGCTTTCAATAAGTAAGCATTTCGTTTTGTTTGGAAAATTAAAATATTGAATGTGCAGCATTTTTGAATCTTCTCGCACAACCTCATGTAGTTTCATCATTGTCCGCTAGATGGTAGTGATACAGTTAGCTTCCAAAATGGAGTCTCTGATGTGCGTTCCGAACAAAGAGTAGTCATTGAAGTTCTTTTGGCGTAAAATGATAGCGTTACAAACATTCGTAGGCGCTTGCAGAATATGTAAGGAGAAATAGAAGTGGATAAAAGCACTGTGAGTCGTTGGGGAAAGCGCTTGTCATCCTCGAGAGATGGTGGAAGCAGTCTCTCGAATGAACCGCGCTCGGGGCGGCCACACACTGACGCAACACCGGCAACCCTGTAAAGTGTCGATACCTTATTCTGGACGATCGGTGCATCACAACAAAACAAATTCGTGTTGAACTTAACATATCTGTGGTCAACACAATCATCCACCAAATTGATTGTTCTTCACGACTACACGAGGCCGCACACAAGTCTCTGCACACGAGAAGAACTCACGAAACTGCAATGGACTGTCCTTCCTCATACGCTTACAGCCCGGATCTTGCACCTTATGACTACTTTCTCTTCGGCCCTCTGAAAGATGCATTCCGCGGTAAAAAAAAAGGAGTACGAGGATGGCTGAGAGGTCAACCTAAAGAGTGGTACCGTAAGGGTATACAGGCTTTCACATCTAGGTGGCACAAGTCTTAGAGTTGCATGGCAATTACATAGAAAAATAGGACTGTGTTGCCAAAATATTAGGAACAATGTGATACATTCCAAATTTTAATGTAAACCCGGAACTAAAAAGAAAATGTGCTGCATTACTTATTGAACGTCCTTCGTAGTTCTTGTTTTTAAATAATCGCATTCAAACACTCCAGTTAAATTATTTCATTTACATTTTATACAAAAATACAAATAAAACTCGGTACTAAAATAAAAAGTATTGCGTTATTTATTTGACTTATTTAAAAGAAAAATAAACTGCAATTAAAGAAATTGTAGAAAATGCGAAGAATTTTAAAACTTTTCCACACACAATGCAAATATTAAATTTGTGGAAACGTATAAAATTCTAATCTTACAATGCTAAATGCTAAATACAAGAAAGGAATAATAAATTCCTTTCACAAAATTTTGCTAAATGTCAAATTAAAACTTTGAAGATGGCTACAGCTATTCTTAAATGAGACTGGATTACATAACAGTATAGAAGTTGTAAAAAAACTCAGCAGTTTAATTCTATACAGAAGAACATGAAAATATAATAAATTTCTCCAATGTTATCATTTAATAATTTAGAATTTTCCTTTCCAACTGAAAATACTTATGATATTTTAATCAACGTTTTAAGCAATTGAAGATCGAATGGAGAAACTCTGCCTTACTTTGAAGTGTTATATCACTGCTATGAAGATTAAAAGCCACGTAGATCTCCATATACAAATGACATCCCCGTCATACAAACACCACTATATATTAGCAACTTCTGAATAATATCTATTTATATTTTGCAGTTATATAGTATCATTTACATTTAATTTATAAATAACACATTATTGTTGACCCTATTTAAGCTGTCATTATCTAAGAAGAAAAATTAAATCTTACATAAAGAAAAGTTTCTTAAAATCTCACGCTGTTGTAACTTAACTATACATAACACAAATTTGCTGAATTTTATCGTGATTTTTAATAAGAGACAGGAAAAGTTCTGTTCTTATAATCTGTTATTTAGAATAATTACAATCATAAAAAAAAATAGAGATATTTATTCGATTAACTGGTTGAAGATTATATAACTACTGAAATACTGGCAATAACAAAAATAGAAGTTGATCCAGTCAACACACTAGAACGACTCAATCAGCTAATAACGGTGTCAAGTGAACCACAAGCACACAGTCATCATAGTCTGACAATACATGGAACTTAATGGCATTTCCACAATACATTTAGGCTGCTGGGAAGGCATTCGGTTCGTTTCGCTATTCCAAAGACACGAATCCCAATAGATTCATAATATTGTAAAATGCTTTTCTACAATATGTGGTTTAATGATAAAAATTGAATAGAAAATATTTTAACGTTCTATATATTCCTATCTGGACAAATTGGAGAGTGAAACATGTATCTTAAACAAATAAAAAAAAATGTGACACATTGGAGTTAGAATAGCTAAAACAACGCTCACTTTTTTATTTCCTGTACAGTAAGAGATGGAGGATCAGGAGATCTCAACGATTTATCTAGAGGAATAACCAAGGAAAAGCAAATGGAATTCTGCTTCAAGAAATGTAGATAGTCGTCTTCCGTTTCAGTTGCCGGAGAGAATGAAATACTAATCAATATTCTACTCAGGATGACAGTCTTGAAGAGAAACCTTTTATACTTTTTACTACCCATAGAGAGGTCATACAGATTTGAATGCCATTGCAGAGACTTTTCCGGCGAAGGTTGTGGAACTTAAGAAGACCCACCTAAGATGACAAAAGATATAAAAACTTTGGAAATAGCTCTTTTTCAAGCGCTACAAAAGCTAAGCAAGATAAATGATCGACTGTTAAGATTCTGTGATTCAAATCAATTATAAATACCACTTTTTACTTCATCATCAAAATGAATCTTTGGAATATAATAAAATGTATGTTGCAAAGTAACGCTTTATCATGCATAGAATAATACTGCTGATAGTGAATATCAAGTAATATGGTAGTGTGCAATACAGATGATGAATACAGAACAGAAGGTGTCTTCATACACCCCTGTCCTTTGATCACATTAGTTTATTTATATCCTTCATCTTTAGGTAACTGATATGTAAAAATCTGTTCTGTTCTTATAATCTATTATTTAGGATAATTACAATCATAATAAAATAGAGATATTTATTGTCACGAAAGAAGTTGCCATTTAAGAAAAAACTTTTAAACATGCCTCGAAGTTTATAAGACAATTTAATAGATACACCAAACAATAAAATAAAAAAGTTAAAAAAATTGATATTGAAACGAAGTTAAACGTTTTAAATTGACGATATTGAAATATAAAAAATTAAGATGCTTAACAGTAAGGCATTGTTTTTGTACTTATTCATTATTTTACAATATTCCAGTTTTTCAATGCTAGATGCCACAGGAATACTTATATTGTTTAATGAAATTAGTATTTGCGATTCTCTCTTTCATTATCATTGTAATCTTTCATTATCTATAAGTCTGTTGTCTTTGTCAATCTTATATTTATTGCTAAATATACAGACAACCAGGACATTTCCATTGTCAGTCAGTAATTCATCTTTCAACACAATGTCGTTCATCTCTGTATCTCTGCACGTTTTGAAATATTTTAGAACAATTAGTTAATATTTGTTTAATATAAGAGTGTCTCGGTTTTATCTGCAGATATTTTACTTTTAAAAGAAATTATCTCTTATTTTGTAAATTATAAAATTGCTTATTTTTCACAGTTCTATATGAAATCCAAAAAGCACAAAAAACAAAGAAATAAAGAATATATTCTTTTTGCTCTTTCGAAAAAAGAAATAACCTAGCTTTCTTTGTTCGTCATTTCAGCACATTGCTTTCTGCCACGAAATGAAAACAATTCGGAAGGAAAAACCTGACGGTTGTGTCTTAGATTGTTTGACGTTTCTACGAAAGAAAGCAGTGGGAAATTGTCAGTGGAGCTTCTGGTTCGCTACCCATGGACACCTTTCAGTTTTGGGTGACGAAGAAGCACAAGAGCAGAGGAACATTTTTAAAAACTTAATGAACCGTTAACTTGTTGAAGCGTAACAGATGTCAGCTTAAGATTCCAACGAAAAATAAATGCTGTGCAAAAAAAAAACAACTAAGGCAAACAAATCCCAAGACCACATCTCTTTTATTATTTTGGTTTCTTGCGTAAATTTCAAGAGATATCGAACCAGAATTCTTGCTGTGAGACAAACAAAGAATATGTTGAGGATGCCAGAAAACGAGGTGGTTTTTATGTAATAGTAATGATTTAGATCTACCATGGGAAAGCACAAATATAATAATAGATTCCATTAATTATCAATGTTAATCATGCTGATTTGTTTCATTGAAATTGACTTGTTGATTATGTAAGAATAAAAAATGAATTGTAGTCCAATTTTTTTAACCTACTTTCTTAGGAAAATAAGATTGCAAAAAAGTGGTACTAGATATACAGGTGGTCCCCGGCTTATGTACGACCTGACTTATGCCGTTCCATACTTACGAACAGGCTCCCAAGGCTAATTAATTACAATTAAGTAATTGTAATTATTAATAATTATTAGTAATTATTAGTAATTATTAATAATTCGAGAATTAGTTTCTTACCCGCATGTTCACAAACCATCATGACGTAAGTGGTTCGTTGTCACAGTATGCTAGTGTCTAGTCTCATTATCGCTTACGCACAGCATCAATTAGAGGCACCAGACCAGTGGCGGACAGGACGATGGATACAACACGTACTCGGTCCTGCCTCCACTGCTTCTGGAGCTCATCTGTTAGATCATGTATTTACTGATCTTGTCTATGAGTTTTATGCAGGTCTTTGCTGATAGGCACTGCAATATCAATGAGATAGGTCAGTTTTTTGACCTTATCAACACGATAATATTGATGTCAGGTCTGTTGTGATGTGTGGTTTTGTCTGTGTGAACGGGGCGGTCCCAGTACAGCTATGAGGGTGACTCTAATATGCTTTGTGGTATGTACTTGTAGTACGGGACCGTGTTCTTAATAAGTGAGTGTTTGTATGCTAGTTGTTGATGAACGATCAACGCTGCCTGATTATTATTATTATTAACATTATTACAGTATTACGCTGTATTCTTATTATCACGTATGAGCCATTGTAATATTATTATTATTACTGTTGATCAGAGATCCGAGTTACATCCAAATTCAACTTACAGACGTTCTCAGAAACGTATTTCGTTCGTAAACAGGGGCCGTTCGTATGTGTGCGCTTGAACCACTGAATTAATCTTCTTGAAACCTGAATATTTTAGGGCAAGAAACAATAATTTTTATATTTGAATTATTCTTATCCAGAAATAAGATGAGTAATTCCCTTATAAAAGAATTTGAACCAGAATATTGGTTTTTTTTGGATGACTTAAACAGTGGAATATCTATGCGATATAATTAATAAAACAGCAATTGTTATCAGAATATGAAAGAATTTACACTTAGATTCAACTCATTCAAGCCTCATCCAACTCTCTAATCATTAAAATTGCATAAATTCACGTGATTCTTACCTAATTGCATTATTCTCTTGAAAGTTTAATATTTTTTAATGTTTTAGCAACCAGTACAACATTTCTTACTTGCTATGAAATATAGTAATTTACTTAAGTTCTCTAAAAATTTAAAAATAAAGTATTTCATTTTGCTCAGCATTATCAGCAACAACTGCTAAAAAATATTTTATTTAGAATACGCACAGCTTTTACTGAAAAAAAGAAGCCACCGACTTGGATAAAATTCGGATTTTCAATATTGACAAACATACTCTAGATGTCGAGTTTCTTGCCGAAATTGAGTTGGAAATATCAAACCGGGAAAATTTCATTTGCGTGATTTGATTTCCTGTGTTTATGATGAAATATTTTTTTTACGTTTTTCATGTAATAAGCGTAAAGAAAACATCTTAGTTCAAGATTTTATAGAAATATTCATGTCTAATTTTTATTTTAAAAAAATGCAAATTGACAACATAATTTCTTTTTTATTTTAAAAATGATTTAATTTTTTATTACGGTTTGTATGACATCTTTTGAAAAGGATAACAGGGTGTTTTTCATCTTTGTAAGAAAAGATATAATTATTCCAAATAACCTCTTTGCTATCTGAAAATAATTAAAATTTCTTAATTTTTTTTTTTTTTACTTAGAAAATATTTAGTACGGAAATTTGTTAAGCTTAAACATTTTTACATTTGTAAAAAGAAAATTTAAAAAAATTCAGGTAATTTAATGATGTAAATTGCCTCCCTAAAACTGACTTGACCTCCGTGATTCGTAGACATTGCTGTGAAGCAAATACAGAACGAAAAACAGTGATGAACGCATTCTAATTTTTTGAAGTTTTAGTAAATGCTTGTGTTGTCACTGACAATCAGATCACTTATGTGAGCGGTAAAACGACTATTCAGTATTCAGTATTTTGTTCAATATTTTTTTAAAATTTTTATGGAATGATTTCTGTAATTACTTGTTATAATCCATTGAACATTAATAGGATACGAAAAATGACTATCATTTACTATCTTCTTTATCAATAAACCCCATAATAAAAATATTTTCGGCAAAACACCTGTAGGAAAATCGTTGCTAAACTAACTGGCTGGGATCTTAATATAAAATATTATTACATGTTATTTGTAAGTAATGACCGAGTTGTCAGGACTTCTGTCCAGGAATTCAAGGATCCCAAGTTTGAATCCCGGTTGGGTGAGATCACTATTTCTTCTCTGTTTAGCTTATTAGTAAGTTTTCGACATTATTTTCGAGGGTTCCATACTCTTTTACATGTCACTTCCGAGTTTATTTTTAACGATCAACTACTCCGGACAATCTGCAGTAGTTTGTAATGGTTTAGCTTCCAGAGTACAATAAACTTGTAGTTTCCAGAAGTCCCGTTTACGATGTCATCACGTAACAATGTGCACACCATACTCAAAACATGCAGCACGATTAAGATTTATTTAATTTGATTAAAGATCTGATCTACTGTTTAAGAATTGCTAATAGTGAAAAGGAAAATTATGTTGTTACCAAATTGAGAATCTGTGGGGTTTTTTTTTTCGTAATCAGGCAAATTTATTGAATTTCTGTCTGTAATTTATACTCTTGGGAAATTTTCAATATTACTTTGAAGTTTTATTTTTTTTAAGTCCATGAGTTTAATGCTGTAGTATTTTTGTACTTAATCTTATCTACTGCATAATAATTACTTGTCTTTTTTTTTTGGATCAGCTCAATTTATCAGGATTTATAACAAAAATAGGTACCGTATTGTCCGGCGTATAAGACGACCCCCAATTTTTCCGATTAAAATATAGAGTTGGTGATATACTCGCTGTATAAGACCACCCCTCATCCAACGCACACCAAATAAAAATTAAAAAAACATCAGATTTGATTTCAATACGATAATTT
>JAFIDM010000002.1:6649307-6681200 GCA_023159025.1 Thereuonema tuberculata
TATTGAGATAAATACTCAAATATTATAAATAGTCATGTTTCCTTTAAAAGATGGGATAGCTTTCTATTTCCCATTTACACGCTACCTAACGACAGCCCAAAGTTTGCAAGTCAAAGTTGTCCAAGCGTGAATTAAATACACCATCACCGTTTCATCAAAGCGTGACACAGCCGAAAAGAGCTGGGCCTCTTTTTTTTTACCACGTTCAGAGCAATAGAGTTTTCCTTTTCAAGGAGTTGCTCTCATGCGTGCGAGCATTTCGTTATCGCGCCGAGATTTGAAAAACGTAAATCAGATAGCGTTGGCTCCTTCGTCTTACGGGACTTTTAAAGAACCTGATGAGAAGTGTAAGGAGGAAAGAGCAACATAAAGATCACTCATTTTGTAAAAGAAGACTCTTCTGGGAGATACAGAAAAACCAACCACATCAAGAAACAGCAAATAGTAATCAGAAATTAACTTGTTACTAATTAGGAAATTCAGTAGATTGCAGTTGACTTTAAATTTCTGTTTTCTTTTCTGAACACTAAAAAAACAAGATTGAAGATTTTGCTGTTAATGCTATTGTTTTATTAGCATTTCGTAAAGCTTTAAGTTCAAAGCTTGAAGTTCAAAGGTTCAAGTTCAAAGCAAGTTCAGGATTACAGTCTTTCCTGAACAGAAATGTTTAAATAAAACAAACATTTAAGTAAAAAAAAAACAAAAAACAACTGTTGTATATAAATGTACATATTCAGTTAATGAATTTTCTATTGCTCACCAATAATTTTTTTTGTAAAATTATTAAATAATGTAATTCTTATTCAATGTAATTCTTAAGTAAATGAAGAATTTCACATTGGACAGTTTAGTATTATTATAAATATGCCATTAAATTTTGATATTTGTAAACCATCTTGTAGGCTAATTTAAATGAAAGGGTCAAAACAATTGAATCTATTGAAATCAAAAGGAATAATCATCAAAGAATAATTTCATATTTTACAATTCAGCTATCATTTGTATTTTATCTAAATAGATTTTTAAACGTGCAGAAAATGCTTTTCTAATTTCGCACTACACTTCGTAGATTGCAAATAAACAATTTTATTCTGACTTTAAAATACAGTCAGACCAATATTTAACGAAGTCGCTAAATCCTGAAGAAAAGTTCGTTATATGGAAAATTAAATAGAGATTCACCTTTCAAAATTACTTTAAACTGCATAAAACAGATTTAGAATACATAACAATAAATATACTAATACTTATAAAATTTAACGTGCCATTATAACAAATCGAAAAAGCCAACTATATCGGCACATACATAAAAAAGGATAGTCTTAATAGGGCGTGTTAAGACTATTCATTGTGCCTTTCTCAGTTCTTTTGCTTGATAATGGAACTTAAAATAGAAGTTTCGAATACGTACGCTGATGTTTTAATGTAAGTTTTTATCCTTTTTTATGTATGTGCCCATATAGTTGGCTTTTTCGATTCGATAACAATAAATGTTATTAAAAAAAGTAATAATTTTAATGACAAAGCATACATTACAACATGCGTACTTAAATTTTACTAATAAAGTATGTTAATTTTGTTTTGAAAAAGTGTTTTCGCTCAAAGTACATCTCGCATCTTCGCAATGCACCAAAAACCCCTTCAGTATTTTCTTCAAATTGTAATCCGCGTCGGATTGTTTCAAATGATTTTAGCATTTCGTCATTCGAAGGTTTTTTGATTTCTGCATCATTTTCATGTCCATTTTCATCATCTTCATCGCAATTCATAGCTGTATTGTTTTTATTTTTCACACTGTCCAAAATATCCGATTGAGATAGTGTTTCCGAGGTCTCAACTTCAAAATCAAGTGAAAGATAATTATCAATCAGCACATCATCGTTAATTTTTTCTTTATCCCTCAGCTGTATCCACATTTCTTTCATTTCCTCTAAGGGAATATTAATACTAAAAACATTTCAAGGAGAAAAAAAAAATAGATGCCACGAAAAAGTTCGTTAAATAGAAAATGCACTTTGTTATTTGGAGGTTATTTTACGAAGAAATTAGCAAAATATTCTTGGTTCCAAAGAAAAGTTCGCAAAATAGAGAAATTCGCAAAGTAGAGGTTCGTTAAATAGAAGTCCGACTGTAACTCAGTTTTTGTGTGGGCAAGGCAATTTTAATAGTTATTTATTTCGATATGAACTTGCTTCGGTTGGGTTTTGTCCTTAGCATAATCCTGAGCTTTGCTACTGAATTGTCCAGGTTTTTCTCAGCAGAGAATGATGCTTCAATATGAGTAGAGATTTCATTCCATAAATTGGCCTTCAATTTTATCAGAGCTTGTCAGATGTAAAGTATTTATATACTCTATGAATTTTATTCAGAGTGTGTAGTCTAGTTGTATACGGTATGTTATTTTTAAACTATTATATTGTACTTTATCTTGTATTTGATATTTTACATATTTATATTGTTTTTTTGTCTTGTTTTGTTATTTTTAACTATTTATATTGTATTGGGTGACTATTAATTCACTGTTGTTTCAGTCAATATTTGTTATGTGTTTATAATTTATTTCTGTAAGTAAGTCTTGTCGTATACTTGGGAATGATATATTTGTTGTATGATTTCAAATTAAAAAGATGACGTTATAATTGTGTATCTCAACGAATTGTTTGCTGTATTGTAAATTTCACGTTTAAAATAAGTTTCATTTGCTTTCATTTAAACTAATGAAAGTAATTGTTAAGTTGAATCCCGTATTTAACAGAATACTTGAATTTAATTTGTACTTGTGTTGTGATATGAGATGTTACGGTGAAGAGAACCTTAACTAAGGCCAACCTTTGGTGGCCCAAAAAATTCAAGAAACTTGTAGCAATATAAAGAATGGTATTGTTATTTTATTTATAGTTAAGTGATATTTTTATTCATGTCTATCATTTCTTAAAAAGCATTTACATTTGGAGCTTTTTGCTCTGGAACAATTTTCTTTCTGGGTTTATTACTTGTTTACACACAGTTGACTTGTATGTTGTTATTGATCTTTTTTCTATTTCCTTTTTTTCAGTCTTTCACTAGTGATTTGTCTTCCCATCTTTCCTGTTTTCTTTTTGAAGACTGCTGGTACAGACGATGACAAATATTTTCTGCAAAGATGAAACCAGTTAATCTCCAAAACAATAAGAAACCCCTAAAAAAGTATGCTTATGCTAAGATATATAGTAATGAGCCAAATAATAGTTGACTTTTTATACTCGTAGAAGACGGAAAAATGGTGTAAACGTGTGGAAAAAATGTAAAACTTAAAGTCAGTATGTTTTCTTCTGACTTGATTGAAAAGGTTTTTCATTTGTATAATCACTTGTGTCATTATTACAGATTAAATGAAGAGAAATAATCCTTTTGAAATTGACAAGATGGAAAAACTTCGAATTTAAAAACCTCATCGAAGTAAAACAATACATTTCAATTGATAATTAAATAGACGCTTATATTTTGTTACAATTGTGACGGATTTTATAATTGAGACTTAGTTCCTATGTCTCTCAAGTTTAAAAATAATTTACTTGATTTATTTTCAAACTTTCAATTCTTTATTTTTTTTAAAATTTAGCAGCCTTCACTCAATCTTCGATAACAAGTTATTAAATAGTTTCCTTTCAAATTACTTTCAAAGTATTACTTAAATTAAGTATCTTGAAATAATCTCTTCCCATTCCAAATTAAATAATTAAATTTATAAATTAATTTATCTAAATAATAAATTAGTGTTTGAATATGAAGCAGTAATAATGACTGATGCCCAAATCCTAGGTTCGATTCTCATTGCTGGCTTGCATTTTTCTATATCCTATAGGTTACTCCTTTGTATTTCCTCTGTTGAAATAGTTTCTTAATAAAGACGAAACAGCTGTCCAGATTCCCATTACCCTAAAATGGGGTAGCTATAAAGATGTGCATTTTATTTGCACATTCCGCAATTCAGAGCATCTTTGCGTATCTTCTCTGTTGTGAATAACCTTGAAATTTTATATATGTAAACTATGAAGGACGATAAAGACAGAGTAAATTTATTCTCATTTTGGGGTTGATAGATTTTAAATTTTTTTGAAAGAGACCTTTGCAAGTGAATCAAATTTCTTTTGAATCTTTATTATATTCTACTTAAAATAATTACAGTTATTCAGGTGTTTAAAGTTGAGTTAAATCGTTTATAGAAATTATTATATGTAAAAGTAAAATTTTAAGAACCATAGCTGTTATAGTCCAACATGTTTCTGGTAGACTAAGATATCTCCAATCAAAAATTGTGGTTTCTTCTCTTATGGGTGGAAGGAAAAAAATAAAGGTTATAGTGCCATTAGTTGAAATCCATGCCTGCATGTTTCTTTACATTTCTGTAAAGGTAGGATGGTAAAGACAGAATAACTTCAGTATAACTTGAAAAGAATCCGAGATCTTTATTTAAAAATTATGCTAATCAGTAATTTTAAAATGGACAATAAATTATAAATAAGTGTCTTTCCACATCAAGTTCCTTGACGGTAGTTCAGAATAGTTAATCTTCATCACAGCTAATACAGAACAAATAAATATTCCGTTAACTGATATTTGAGTTCTAATTGGAAAGCAGAAAATTATTTTTTGATTGTAAATGAAAATATTGTTATTTGTTAAGATTCGGTTGTTGTAAGAAGTTTACGCCATAATGAAAGGATTAAAGGATCCTATTTGACAGGTCAGAAGTGGGTTAGTAGTCCCACATACTCCGGGACACGCCCCAGTTTTATATAGGGCTTGGTGAACCCTAGGATCTGTTGGAGAAGAAACATCCAGAGAAAAAAATCAACGATTTGGAATGATGGAAATGAACTATTTCTTGAAACCATTTCTTATTAACTTAACTACTGGACTTCTGGGCACTTTAATAAAAGATCTAAATACCATAAATTTACTGCTAAGGAAAATATGTTAGAAATAAATGTTTATTGATTTATAAAGCTTTCGTGGTTACGAAAGTACAATTACAAAATATTGTTCAGACGAAATTAATTTGTTAAAATAAAATCATTCATTTAAAATCTAATCTCAATTTTGATAACACTTTTTTTGAATAGTTATTTTTGGATCTTATTTAGAAGAATTGCTGAAAAAGACAAGGTAACTACAACTTTTTCTATTATTTATTTTAATTTTTGTTTGTTCTGTTTTTTTTGTTTTTTTTATTAACATTTTCTCTTTATCTTCAATGTCTTTATAGACCCAATGCAAAGAGCGGATCAGAGATTTTAATTTTACGTCCGTTTTATGTCTTCATTTTCTTTTACACATAAAAGGCCGTCATCTATGAATAATTGGAATTCCTAAAAACAAATATTGTCTTTAACGGCAATGAATCGTGGAATACAGATCTGTGATTAAAAGAAAAGAGGAAAAAAGAAACCAGGCCGCATAATTTCCGGATTACAAGTGAGCGTGGGTGTTGGTCACGTGTCTTCGCTCGTTCTGAGTGGGAGGAACTTTGAGGTGTTTGGTTCGTCTTGCAATAAAACAACATTACGGCGACTCAAGAGCAAAAGGTAGTTCTCTGGCGCCATCTTCAAGGCGAAAAATCGATTGGCCCTTTTTCATCTAAATCCAAACTTACAAGAACCTTCTTAGCTGAAAAGACTTAGGAAAAAGAATCGCAACAATCAAATTATAATAATTGCTTGGTAATATATTGTTGATGTTCGAAGAGTAATAATGCAATTCCCGTTCAGCTTGTTTTCCGATCTGAATCCCCTTCGGGGCAAAACAGAGGGGTTTCCAAAGTAAAAGGAAAAAAAAAGGAATACACCAACCCTAGGGGCGATGTTATTTATTTATTAGCTTTGGTGATTGTCAGTTTACCTTCAAGAACAAAATCCTTAGCTGAATATCGATTTCAAGAGGAAGAAGAAAAAAAAAAGTTGAAGAACGAAGAAGGAAAGAAGTTAAAAAAATGAAACCATAGCCATTTCGTTGTTATTCTTTTTTTGCTGAGTTGGATTTCTGCAACACAGAAGCTGCCAACGGCGATGATTGCAGCAAAAAGATTCCTGGCACAAAGTCCCAATAAAACAGACCCTAATCCTTCCCTAAGTTGTTACTTCTTCTAATTACAATTGATTTAGTCTTTTTGGTAAAAAAAAAATGGTAAAGAGTAAAAGATACAACTGCATTGGCCTTAAGGTGAAAACAAAGTGATTTTTGGTTCAATGCCAATAAATAACAATGGGTCTCTTGATGCTGTTCAATGAATTATAAAAACTGCTTTTTTTACTTCTTTTTTCTTTAAAGATCGAAAAAAATCCAGAATTAATAAAATTTATTAATTACAATGAAGGTCTGGACAACTGCATAACAGTTGAAAATTACCCAAAATGTTGAATTTCCAAATCAAAAGTGGTTAAAGAAATCATTAAGCAAAATATGGAAGTAAGTTTCTGGAGGTGGCTTGAGAATACTTTGGATCAAATCACCGTTTATCTTATTATCAGTAAGAAATAATCTTTGTCAATCTTCGACTGTTGCAGTCATCTGGAGATATTGCTACTTACTAGATATGCCAATCAGTAACTTTAAATTGAAATGGATATAATTATTACGATTAATAAATAGGTTTTCGTGAAGGATTAATTGAAGACAAGACATTATATTAATTTTATTTCCGTAATTACATTAAATTATCTCATCTTTTTTATTCATTATATTCATTATATTTCATCCAGAAAATTTCTGGACTTTCTGAGGCTTCTTTTTGAAAATTAATTATACATAGACTTAAATTTTTAATAATTAAAAATATTCCATGGGACTTTGTCTTAAAACAATTTATAGACATTTTCATACGGTCTTTGTTTTAAACAATTTATAACAACTAGGAAGGCCCGTGAAATATTGACGGAAGTAAAACAAATTCCACATTTTTGAAATACCGTGAAATTTTTGAAAAAAAAATTGATTTACCAGTTTCAACAATAACAATAACAATGTCCAACATCCAATACCAATAATCCTCCCTGGGCAACAATGACAGGACGTGTTCCCCTACTGTTGAGTAGTGAGCAAGCGGCAATCCCAGAGTTCAATGGGATAACAGCCGAAGCTGTGGAATTATGTAAAAACTGAGGTTTTACGAATTCTGATAAATTTTGACTCATAAACTTCATGCATTTCAGTGTAAACTTCATTTATGTGTGGAAGAAAATCTCAATACGCTGATAAGAATTGTGTAATCGCGGTCCGTCATGCTGAAGTGGGGAAAATAGTAGAGCGCCATGTTTACAAATGGGCGTGACGTCACGACTGACGTGTTCCAACGCTGCACTGTGATTGGCTATTTCTCCGACTCTGCTTACAAATTTACAAATTTACAAAGATCCGTGCAATTTTTACCTATTAATAGTATGATTACTAACAGTTTCATGTGAATTTGACTTTAAAACAAACTTTTTTCTTTCGACTCTAAACAATTTATAAAAATTTCATGTGAATTTCACTTTATTTTTTAACATCATTTTAACACTTTCTATTGAATAAATATTCACTTGAAAACCTTTTGCCTTATTTATGCAATTAAAACTGTTTTATAACAAGTGTCTCTAAAAATTAAATTAATTACTCAATAGATAGTTTTAAGAAAAGTATTAAAAAATTAAGCGAAATTCAGTTAAAATTTTTATGAATAGTTATTAATTGTTAAAGTCGGAAGAAAAAAGTTTGTTTTAAAGTCAGATTCACATGAAATTGTTATAAATTGTTTAAAACAAAGACTGCATGAAATAATCTGTAAATTGTTTTAAGACAAAGTCGCATGGAAATATTTGTAATTAATAAAAATTTGAATCTATGTATTATTAATTTTCAAAAAGAAGCCGGAGAAGTCCAGAAATTCTCTGGATGTTATATAGCATAAAATGAATAAAAAAGATGAGATCGTTTAAATAACTGAAGATAGTTTGAAGTAAATAACTGAATTACTATCTCTATAATCTTCATAACCTTTGATATTTCTTTTATTTAATTTTGGAAGTTTGGTTTTTTTATAATGATTATACATTAGAAGATTGTCGTAAGTAGGTATCTTTTATAAACTTAAAAAAATAATGTAAAAGGAATCTTTAAAGTAACTTTATGCCAAAGATATTTATAAGTTCCAATGCCATACTTCGTCTTCAATTCACATCTTAACATATTTGCAAAAATAAAATCTTTATCTACGCTTCGTATTATATAAAAATATATTTTAATTCCGAATTTAAAGGGAAGAAAATGTTTGTTACCAACCATATCTAAGAAGTGTACATGTATGTTATCACCTGGATGTATATTATTGTAAACAACAAACTTGAAAAAGGAAGAAAGAATAAGTTCTTCCGAAAATTCGGAATTAAAATATGTTTTATATAATATGAAGCGTAGACAAAGATATTTATATTTTTATCGACGTGATTGAAACGAAGTAACGAAAATCTTCGAAAATTTGACATGGAGGGGTTATACAAATACAGGGTGATCAAGAGCATCCGTATCCCTGTTTTTCTCGAAAATCACAGGGTATATGTTGTTCGAATGAAAAGTTTCATTACTATGGTACCCAAAGAATCGAATGGCATTGTTTCACATCGGAGACAACTTGAACTTGTTCATGCCACATAGGCCTGTAGTGGGAGACTTTAACTTAACACGATTCATAAAAATTATATAAATTTAATACAAAGATTTTATAACTACTACAAAGAGTCAGCAAATCATTTTCGTTTGCATTTTAACAATAACATGCTTAAAAAGTAATAGCTGTCCAAATGAGCTGGGGGAGATTCTTTTTTTTAGTCTTCTGATTAGTAATCAGAAGACTAATATTCCCATTTTGTCTGTCCGTCTGTGGATAAGTATCATTAAAATATCAATAATTTATCATTAATGACAACAATCACAATAATCGCAACAGTTACCCCTTTTGAATTCGCAACAATCACATTTGTAATAATAAGGAAATTAAAGCAATAATTCAACATAAATTACGTATCAGAAGCCGTTGCGAAGCATTGAGTTAGTTGGTTTACTAATCGCTATCGCTACCTTGTTTTAAATACGAACTTTTAAAAATAGCTCTGTCAACAAATCAACAACAATTTAATTTCAAAATACCAAGAGCAGACTAAATTATCCTCTTGACATCTTACTTGATTCTAAGTATTTCACAGGTCTAAAAGTATTTTACAATACGTTCAAAACACTTGATATATTTATGAATAATGAACAGAATCAATAGAAATAATTCTTGAAACCCGTGAGACGATCAGCAGACAACTATGAGGGAAATGGGCCCACCCCGGTATAATAATCATGATTCCTAGTAATTTAGAAAGGTTAAACTCCACACTGATTAACTTCTTTATTTCAATATCTGACAATATTTTTCTATTCAAACTTTCCAATTTTTTTTTAAATGTAGATACCATTATACTTGTCACGGTGTTCAGATACGTAGCCTACATCGTAATTTCAATGGTGGCTCTAGGGGGTCCCCTAATGTCAAAGACTGTTTCTAGCATTAAGAACGTTATTCTTCAATGCTTCTATTCCTCTTGATGTAATTTTCAAATATTATTACAATTGATCGTGGCTTGAAGCAGCAGATCATTAAAGAAAAGGAATTTCCACGAGTTAATAATTACTTTTTTTTAGTGGTATTATTTAAAGTTTTCATTTTTTTACCTAGAAATTACCTAGAAATATATTAGTATCTAAGCTAATTTTTTTTATTAGAGTGAAGACTAAATATCAGATACTTTTATAAAAATAAATGTTCAAGAACTTTGAAAAAAAAATAAAATCTATGAAAAAAGCATGGAAATGGATTCCATTTAATTACTATGTCTTTCATTTTATTCCAATTTAAACAATGAAAAGTTCCTTTTTTTCGGGTTTATTTAGATTTGGAAGATTATTATAAACTGTCCGAAAAAATAAAAAAATAGAACTTGAAAAATTAAAATGAAGCAAAATATTCGGAATATACTATTATCATGATGTCACTAGCGATTAATCTCTTTGAACGTAGATGCATCTTCAAAGTGAAATTACAAAGTTTGTTTTCTCGGAATCTCAAATCTTAATACGCAGAACCTAAAATAATTTAAATGAAGATAAAATTCATCGCATTCGGTTATTCTGATATTCATGAACTTCAGGGCTCTATCCTAACTACGTCAGTCGTTTATCCTTAAAGTGGCCATTGCCTTCAACAAATTCCAAAATTAATCTAAATGAAATCGAAAAATATATATAACAAACTGCATATTTTAAAGTGAAAATAAAGTGTTCCGATTTTGAAAATCTGATTTTTATCATTTAAATTCGTTCTCTAAGTAACTGCTCCGATTCAATTCTTTTAACGAGTGTTCGTAATAAAATAATTAATAAGTAATTAATCTTTAGTAATGAATGTACTACTAGGTCTGTAACCCTAAGAAATTTAATTGACCTTTTCACCTTTCCTTCTCCATTAGCAGAGTTTACTCGTTTCATTCGGAATTCTTGGAAGCGTTAAAAAAAATATTCTACAACAAACTGATTTTACTAAAAAGGTTCATAAATTTCAATGATCCTAGGAACCTAAATCGTGATTAATGTGATAACCTAAATCTTGATTCAAATTGTTTTGAACTAAAACTACGAAAATTCATTTTGTTTCATAAAGCAGAAATTGCCTAAGCTATAAATAAAAAATATATGATAAAATATATAATTTGATAAAGATGGATATTGTATTTTATACCAATAGAAATACGATAAGAAGAGTACAAATATAAAAGTAACTCCATATAACTCCTTCATAGTATTTTTAAATACTATGAAGGAGTTATATGGAGTTACTTTTATGCTTTACTAAATATGAAAAGAAGAGATTTTGTAGAGGAGTTTGGTATAAAGAGTACAAATATGTTGATATTTTAATGTTGACATTTTTCATCATTAAAACATCAACTTAACAGAAAGCCTATAGTAATGATTTCGTTTATATTTGCTTTCACATTTATTGTATGTAGTGGGTTTTGTTAATTCTTGGTTATTTTCCTTCTAATTCCTCTATTATTTAACATTTCATTATCCGAATAAGTTACAATTCATTTCCATACAGGCATTTGCTAAACATTGACTTACATTAGATTGAAGGGAATGTTTAGCACTCGATAAAAAAGATAAACATGTAGGTTTCATTACTGGATGATGTCTTGCTGTTTACCTCAGCACTTGAAACAACTCGGATGCTGTGGACATTTTTCTCATTGCTTCCAACCACGTGTTATTAAGACATGCCCCAGGCATAGATGTCATTGGAAACCATACACCGTTCACTTAATGTCTAATTGTCCCTGCTGGGAAGGTTAACTCTAAGTAAACACCTTTGCTGTTTGAGTGATCTTCCAACGACCAACCTTAATTGATGAGAACATGTCTCGTGCGGTACAAAGGGCATGACATCCAAATCCATCATCAGATGGCGCCAAACATTTTTGATGTCCAGTTTTATGGTGCATTATTTGCAATGCAATGCGTAAATGTTTAGAAAATTGAAATTTAAAATAAGTAGAAAAAAAAAGAAGTGATAAATTTGTATATATTTTAATAGTTTCACTAATTAAAAGTGTTCATATATTCAAAACATGGCTTTCAATTTGAATTAAATGGCGAATTCATACTCAGTTCTTTGAATTCGACATTTTAAATTCAAAGAAGTTAAATAATATTAATAATAATAGATTCATCATTTGGTTTGGCTCCAAAGCTCAGGATATATTTTTTGTTTGTTTTTTTTTGGGTCCTAACAAAAAAAATATTTCAAAAAAAGAGATAAACCAGTTGAAACATAAGGAAGCTTCCAAACTGCCGTCAAGTATCGAGATCTAGGCTTATCACTCAACTAAGTAGGCTACCAAATATGAACGGATGACCATTTGAATAAAGTAATTATGTATGGTAAAGCTGTAATACTTATTAGAATATTCTATAGAATTTGAGGTAACCCGAAAAAAATTAAAATATTTCATAAAATGTCAAATTTAATTGTATTACTGTCGTTAATTTAATTGATGCTTCCAGACTTCTCTTCTATGCTGTGAGGAAACAGAGGGCATCTATCAACAAAACTTGCCACTGTGGTTTCTAAAAGGGAAGTTTCTGACGTTTCTAGAGAAAATTCACAACTTTATCGTCATTCTTCAGTTCCTATCACACCGTACTGAGGCCTCAAACAACGGATCGTTAAAATAAACTTAGTAAGTCATTTGCCGAGCTGCAACAATGGATAGAAGTTTCATTGTTTTAGCTTTCATATTTCGAAATGTACTGAGGACAAACAAATACAATTTTTCAAATACAAATAGGAAATGTTTGCAATATTGTTATCAAGCGATTCAGTGTCTTTTCTCTCGAAATTCAGACGAAGCACGTTACTTTTTATTTTTATCAATAAATCAACACATTATTTATATGAAAAAATGATTCATGAAGTTTGATAATGAATAGAGATGAAGTGATAAAATGGCTGAAAGTAAAATTAAAGGATTGTCTGCTCTTATTAATTCTTTTTTAGGGTTTCTAGGGTTTATCCAATCTTCTATCAATGGTAGACGTGTTTTGTTATAGCGGCTTAAGATGGGAAACGTGTAACTGATCCTCGAATTTCCATTTCATGCTGTTTAACTGATGATCATAGAAGATTTTATCTCTTGTGCTTCCCATCCTTATTAATGAGAAGGACATCATATTAATATTCATATCTGATTATTTAAACTCACAAAAAAAAGTAATAAAATTTGGCAAACTTACATTAATAGTACAGTTGATGCTGTCCAGATTTAAAGAGATTCTTACATTGTGCATATGTTTAGTTTGCTGAATAAACAGTAATGCACAACTCTACATAATATATAGATCTAATATATTTTCGGCTTTTCATATATTTTAACCTCAAGGGTAAAACAGGATTTCATTTCACAGGTCCTGAAGGCTCCTTCGGGGCATTGCCTTCAGTAAGGATAATAAGTTTCCAACGACAAATGTCATGTCTAAACTAAAGTTCATGGCTAAAATCGGCCGTAGCTTGTAAGATATCACTAATTTTTTCTATTGGAAGATATAAGCCGCTTTTTCATTTCGATTAAAAACAAAACTGGATTCTGATAATTCGATCTGAACGCCAAAAAAAAAGATAGGCTACTGAATAAGATAATTTCTCCATTGCTTTCTGAACTAAATTGCAATAGATAATTAAGTCTTTGCAATTACGTCTTGTTTTGTTTTTGTTTTTTATTAAAAGAAAGCAAATAAACAAACAAGCAAAAAACGTAGATCAAGAAAACGTTGCTGCAATCAGCGTTGCTTGTAATTTTTCCAATAACTCATTTAGATAATTTGCTTCATTTTCATTTCACGTTCCAATAATGAAGCCAGAATTGATGAAATATTGCTTTCTACAAATGAGCCATTAAAGTAAGAATAAATGAATGTGTTTTAATTCATCAGAAAAACGGAGAAAAACTGAAATGCTTTCGGAATGAAGCAACGGAAATGCTTCAATCAGTTATTTTTCTTCCAAGTAATAAATAATCGCAGGAAAAAGAATGGAAACTATCATTTGAAATCAATGTTATTAGAAAAAAATGGAAATAATTATTTGGAAGGAAAAATGGAAGTAAATTATGATTAAAAGTTGAATAAATACACTGTATATTAATTAATCTATATAAATAAAAATGTAAATGTTCGTTTGTTCAAAATCTTAAATCTCCGAAAGTTCTTCGCCGATTGCTTTGAAATGTTAACATAACGTTGCATTCGAATACGCGCGTGTTTTTATATATCTATTATATAGATGTCACACCTATGACAGGTAAAAACATGCTTTTTTTGACAACCCCAGGTGTTTGGCGCTAACCCGCAATACACCTGAGTTAAGCGGAGAAGCTACAAAGGGGCTGGAAGTCGCATATTCTCCGATCTCATATTAATTTGCTACATAAATAAAGTTTTTGTTGTTAATGCTATATATGCAAGGGTTCAGGAGCGAAGCGACGGTACCCGGCTAGTAGAAAATAAATACAAGATATCTAGGATTTGTTTATCAACTTCGGAACTTTCTTTTCAAAAAGCTTTTTACTTTGTTTTTATTTTACTCTGGATTTTTAGACTACTTTCTCATGGGAAAGTGAAGCCCATGAGTGTCTATGGGTGTTTGTTTCCCAGATATCTTTTGAACCCTTAGATGGATCTCCTTGAAACTTGATATTCACATTCGTGGTCTTGGAACAATCTTATTTATTTCTGAAATCATGTCCAGAAACTGATGACAAAACTATCCATAGAAAAGCACAGGAAAATAAATAACTTACTTCTATCCTATCTCTGTTAATATCTCATTGTCTTAAATAAAGAATATTAAGTCTATTTTTCATGTAGGACTTAAATTAACAGTTTACACATTTTTTATTCAAATGAGATACAAAATTACTTTGAGAATAAATCTAGGCTTCCATTTTATCGTTTTCACGATTTGTAAAAACTACAGGAAATAACGTGTTAAGGAAAGTAGACTGTAAGTTCTTTTAATTTTTATCTTTGTCTTGCATCCAATTTGAAGCAGAACGAATCACGAAATACGTTGGTTTCTTTTAACATTCCTAAAGTAGCCCTGCAAGAGATTTTTTTTTGGTCCTTGCTGTTATGTTTTTAATGTTGTTGTGATTTTTTTTTTAAAAAAACTTGTAAGATTAATTGAAAATGTACAAGAATGAATCATTTATCCGGAGTACTTTCAGCATTGCTCCACTACTTAGTCCTCAGTTTCCCATTCGTATTTGATCAATATGGCGTCAGCATTGTAGGCAATCAGTACTTTGCAGTGATGTCTCAGTTGTCGTCTCTATTTCCCCATAGAACTTCAATAAATTTCTTCCGTAAAGTTGAGGTTTACCACATGATATTGAATCCTCTTCACAGAGAATCTCGTCAGGTTTCTCCTGCCACCTACTGGGCTGATCGAGTACTACTCGGTCACGTTTCACCATATTTTCATTGGAAAAGAAATAAGATGTTTTTATTGACTAACTTTCCGTTGTCTTTGAATATTTATTTATGATACCTAAACATTCTTTAAAAATAAATATAAAAAAGAAGAAAAAAATATTATCAATCTATTTGATTGAAAGTTTTTCTTTAGAATTATTTCTTCGCTCAGAATTTTATAACTTGAATTTTTTACTTTAATTCAGGTTTCACTTCCATATTTACCAAATTCCCTACATAAAAAAAAAAAAGGTTATTTTGTGTAGTCAATATTTCTGCTACTATAATCAATTCATCTGGATAATTGTATTTAATATGTAAAAGAATTCTTAATACGATCTAAACTAATATGGGTTAAGGCAAAAAAAATGGATTTTTAAAGTTGGAACTGATTGTCTATCCTTTTATCTATGATCATGATGATTTACAGATTCTAGAAAGATAAAACTGGGCCGGAATAACTTTTTACACAAAAAATTTCTTAACATTTTGGCAAAAACAAGGAAAAATAACTGGTTTCTTACCTATAACTACGGTACATGTTTCATTTTCCGTAGACCAGAATTCATATTTTATCCCAATAAGGGTTCCAAAAAGATTTCATTGTTGTCTGCTGACTTGTATTTTTGGCTCTAGTGATGGTGACAGTTTCATTTTAACCACTTTCTGTGAGACCGGAAATGATGCAGACCGGAACTTGTACTTTTTTCACAACTGTGTACGTAATAAGGTTGCAACAAGGTATCAATCATTTCTGCAGTACTTTTTATTTGTGCAAATGAAGTTACGACAAGTTTCACTTTGGGCCACTTCCACTTCATCTGAAACAGGAAGTCACCGCAGACCGAAAGTCTTTTCCCAAACCCTGGAAGTCAATAAGTTATCACTTATGTTATAGTTATAGTTTTGTGTTATTGTGTTATAGTTTCGACTGAAGAGAAGGTGACTGAAGGACAGATAACAAACCTTCAGAACAGCTCAATCCCCTTTACACTTTGTGGAAAGTCCAGTACCCACTGATTGCTAAAAAGACCAGTAAATAGTACAGTATCTACTGGTTAAACATTATGTTTACCTGTATTGGCGTGGCATGATCACCTGCACAATCAGGATGCAGGAAACCTTTCCTTCTTTAAACTTTCAAAGATTCTTACAAATATCCTATAATTTTAAAAGTAGCAGTGAAACTTCGTAACTGTCATCCGTGTTTAATATTTAATATTAACTTACTTTTTTTTTATTTCGGATACGAGACCTTCCTAATAGGTCTTGACTGCGGGGAGAGGAGACTGGAAACGTTTTTTCTCTTGATTCTTTCTCCTGCAGATTGGCCTTAAGGTCCATTTGATGGACGATTACCTAAAAATGATCTAATACTTTTTCAAATTATTTTTAATACGGTATTAAAGAAAATCAATGGAATTATTTTTAGAAAGGAATCCCATTTTCTAATTATCTCAGTGAGGATAAATGTCTAATAAAATTTGAAATTAATATTCGACTAGAAGAGAGGTAATAGCAGTTCAACAAATTTCATTTAGAGTTATATTGTACTCCGATTCAGCTCACGTCATATTCCACATGGATTCACAATAGCCGTGATAACTCTGGAGGTAAGGATCGCGTTTCATGTACCTGGAAGTGAGATCAGGTCGTGTAATCAGCCGAAGACCTACGCTACAGAGAAACCCAATAACCATTCCATAGATGGCTGGGTAGACCCAAGGTACAATACAGAGAAACATTAATCTGGGAAAAACCCCTGATCTCCACCGGATCCGATTCCTCCAGTCCTCTGACGTGTGATGGCGTCCACCACTCTTTATATACTCTTATAAGTTTAACATGATTCATATTCAGCCACTTCGTATCCTATTAATCTCATATTCTAGGCAGCAAATATTATCAGAATATTTAAGATCTAATTTCCCAAAGACCCCAATTAACGAAGTGACCTTCACTCCATAAATACTTCTTCCTGATGCCGATATAGTTTATTAAAAAAGTGAATAATTAAAACTTATTCCTAGACTAATTAGTTTTTTAAATTACGTACATTCCTGTGAAAGTATGAGCTTTGATTATGAAAACGAAGAAGAATAACATTAGTATTATTTATGCAAAGGTAATTTAGCAATTAAAGTTAATCTTTCATTAAGAATTTCATTATTTATAGAAACAAACATCCACCTGTGAAATTTAAGTGGCAATTCAATTCGAATATAAATGAACAAATTTAATCTACCTTAAAGGTTGCTTAAATTAACAAATAATTAGAGATTTTATTATTTAACAGTTTCTTACAGAATGTTTTAAAATTGCTGATGAGTTAAATGCATCTTTAAAAAAGCTCTATTGAATTTTATAATAGAATTCTCAATTGTAAGGCATCGTTGTAGGCTTCTGTGAATTTACAGAAAAACAAAATAGCTTAAGCAAATGACAGAATTGGGTAGAGGAGAGGGGGGGGAGGGAAATTAAAGCACATTTAAGTGGAAACCTTTAAAATACATGACACCTGAGACACCCGTAGAAGCTTTGTCAATTACTCAGCAAAATCTTATCCTGGCAGATCAAAAAGTGTGAGAAAATAAAGAAGAAAGATAGCAACTATCATATATTCAGTTTTAAATATATTAAGATAACAAAAAAAAAGTCTAAAATTCCTTAAAATGTTTTGTTTTTCTTTGTTTGTTTTTAATAGTGAAAACAATTAAAATGTCGTTCTTTAAATTTGTTTCTATAATAAGAATTTACATTCCTTGTTTATTCCAATTCTTCTTGTAAATGGTAAAACGTTTTAAAAGTTCCAGTAAAGTATTTCTCAGACGTTGATGATTTAACTTCTTGTCCAAATTAGAATGTTTCTACATTTTTATTTTTGTTATTTAACAGTATAGATTATACATTTAATATACTTTATAGGGCATTTCATGTGGCATTTTTTTAAATAAAAGTTTCCAAATTATGATCTGTAGAAAATAAATCTATTATATTGAACGTAAGAAATAAGAATTACATAAATCTTTGAATGTAAAACGATATAATTTGCAAAGATTGAAAGTTTTTGATAGAAAATTGTGCTTTATAGAAAATACTAAATCATGCAAAGAGTGTTTCATAGGGTCTAAAATTTAATTACAGTTGACTTATTTTATCTTTAAGTTAATGGAGAATATCTTTTAAAATAGAGAATATCTTTCCAACAGCAGGACCGAACCTCGGGGTTCGCCTAGAGCCCCGCGCCTGGCTGAAGATTTGTTTTTTTCGTTATTATTTATTTATAAAATTTTAGGGTCATTTTCTTTGTTTAAGATTGTCTGTAAGGAAATATTTGAGGGAAGTTGGACAGCGGAAGGGGGATGTGTAATCAGGATATTATCATTGAAGAAAGAAGGTCTCGCAATTCAAGCTCGCTTGGGGTCCGTCCCCCCGCCTACCAATAGTAACCATTAAAGAATGTCAAAAAGAAAAGAAAAAAACTTTTGCTTATAATATGCAAATATTTTATAACTATAAAATTGACTACGCATCAGCAAATGACAAAGCTTTCCTCAAGTGTATAAAATAAATGAAATGTAAGCATTAAAAAATATAGGATTTCTTAAGACATAGTAGACTGGTGTTTTAATGTCAGGACAAGAACTTTTTGGATGACAATTCATTTTATATACTGAAACAAGTATGTGTTAGTCATGTATCTCAATGTTTTTCGAATTTCTTTTTTGATAAATTGGTAGTTCATTGAATTTATAGCACACCTGCTTTAGTAATGTATTAGTTTACTTAACTAATTAAAATTTATTGTAAAATAAAGTTACATTTCCCTTTTTAATGAATCCACTATTCTAGGAAACTGAGACTGGATAGATCATTTATGTCTGTGTGTCTGTTTCTTTAAATAGCTTTTGAACATCTTGATGAATCTTCATGAAACTTAACAGGCAAATTTACGGCAAAAAGATCATCACAGTTTTCTATTGAAAAGCTTTTTGTCTTAGAAACTATCGTAGGAATATAAGTCCTAAAGAAAAGCATTAACAATGGATTTCTAGCTTTGACTTAAAGAATAGATATTAATCCTTTTAAATAATCCAGAAATTGGTACGACAACTAAGAAATAGGGATTTAATTCATTTTCAGACATTAAACATCTGCACTGTTTGGAGCAGGTTTGCATTAAAGAAACAAAAAAAAATTAGGTTTTAGGGGAAAGTATGTTTGAAGCTCTGCATCCTTCGTCCTATGATAATCAACCGGGCTAAATATTTATGAATACTGCAGAGTTTTTTGCCGACTGTTTGGCCTTCATAATTTGTCAGGTTTTGTGAGATTTACTTACAAATGAAAGCAAAGTGCTGGGCTTTAAAATATTTTAAAAAAACTATAAATAGAATATTCTGAATACACAGAGACAGACGTGGAATGGTTTGGTAGCTTTTGAATGACGCCAAGAAATGAAAGGTTCTTATGGTATTCTTGTAGATGTTTGAAGAGTCAGTGCCAGGGGACTCGTTTTTTTTTTTATTTTTGGGTTTGTGCCCATTCTAGTGGAGGGTGGACGAGAGGCGAGGGTGGAAGAAGGGGTGTCCACATCTGCACCATCCAAACCGTTATTAAGGGTTCGGGAGAGATCGTAAATTTCCGGTTCCCCTTCGGTGCACGACTAAACAGCTCCGCCAATTTCGCTATTCGTAGGAACCAAAGAAATGGCTAAGTGCCCAGCAAAACCATTTTGGGGGTCTGATCCTAAACTGGACGGAAATAGGGATCGTTTCCGTTTGTAAACGAAGCAGAAAACAAAGTAGCACTCATCCGGCAACAAATTGTCCGGGTTCCGCATTACGGAAACGAAAGAAAGGAATTCCGGAAGGAAAAAAAATCAATCAATTAAAGGCAGTTATTGAATGACATATGATGACTTCCCTTTTTCAATAAAATTTAATAAATTCATGAAGTATGGTTTAGATTAAAAATAAAAAGGTAACTTTATGATCCACCTAGGAATCATTTGAAACGTGTTTGAAATTTTAAAGGAAAAAAAATTAAAACTCTAGCAATTATTTTCTCTTAGCTTATCATTAAACAAAACAGTACTACTTGATACCCAAAACTACAATTATCAAAAATCTCAATTGTAGTTGAAGACCAGAACTTTCTAATATCAAAAATATTCTGAGAAATATTTCTTAATATAACTGTCTAAACGGATATTTCATTTGTAGAATGAGATTTCAGAGCTGACTGCTGGCAATTTACGTTTCTTAGGGAATTATTATCACTTTGTCCATGTAGTCTTAACAAAATTGAAATCGATGGGTTTTATTTTCATTACAAATAAAAATATAGGTAATCTATATAGATGGAAACCTTTTATAAGCGTAATGAAAGCGTTGGTGCAGCATGCGAGTTATTCAGACAAATATGATTTCTACACTGGTAATTACGAAATGCATCAATTTAATGATGAATTTTAAATTATGGTGATTTCTTGATACAAAATTGGACTTTTTTATCTTATTTTTTGGAATGTTCTAACAGCGGTCTGACATTGATGTCACAAAGATGATAATGACGGGATTTAGTAAGTTGATAAAAAAATAAAAACACACAAACGATCACAAGTTAAGATATTTTAAAAAATACTTAAAAAAATGTGGAGCCTTTCGGATCCCTATGCGGGCAACACCCGTTTTCAACACATAGGATCCGAAAGGCTCCAAATTTTTTAGTATTTTTTACAATATTTTAGCATGTGATCGTTTGTGTGTTTTTAACTTTTTATCAAATTAATTTTATCACACATTAAAAAGGATTTAGTAATTATGATACGTTAGTATTGTACTTAGACCTTAGATACAATAATTGAAGTACAATAGACCTTAGGTCGCGGTGTTAGATATATTTACCACCCATCTTCTATATTCTAGTACTTTCCTAGTACTAGCTTCTTCTATCTAAGGTTTACTGTTCACAATTAAAAGATATCTACATTAAAACTCAATAGTATTTAGTTTGTTTTGGAGGATAATGTGCTATTGTTTTGAGAAAATGACTGTAACTCGTCAAAGCCTCAGTGTGTCTCAAGTGTTTATTCTGTGTTGAATCTTAAAAACAATAAACACTCTTAGGGCTAAGGAATCTGCATTTACTTAAGAAAACAAAAAAAGTTCGTTAGATATCATCAATGTCATGTATTTATTTAGATTGGTTTCACATCTGTGCGAAACCGAAGCAGAAAAGAAATATTTCTCTTTCGTTTAGAAACAGAACTAAAACAACAAACACACAGACCAATATTTCTACTTAGCTCATATGAAACTTAAACAAACCTTCTTCAATCTCTTTGACTTTCCATTCCAATGGGTGTTAAATGCTTGATGATCATGTTTCCCAGTATATCCACACATTTGATAACATACTTTTTATCTAAATATAAAAAAATTAAAAATCATTAACAATGATGATAAAAGAAATCAATCATATAAAAGTGATATTCAATACAAGCTGGAGGGTTTGAAAAAGTCAACAAAATTAAATTTAAGTTTTCCTAAACTACATTGATAGCACCAGATTTAAAAGAAAATGTTATCTTGCAATAATAATGAAATCATGTTATCTTTCTTTTGTTTCACCAGTTATTTGTTTTGTAATTCATAAAATATATGTAGAGGATCCTGTTTGGGCTGACTTCTGTGAAATATGAGAAATAAATATGATTCAAGAGTCTGAATGAAATCGAGTCTTATTCTCCATCTTAATGTTAGAAATAAAGATAAAAGTTTCACTGTACAAACTTTTATATAAATGGAACCATTTGTTGACGTGATTTCAGTTTTAAAGAAGAAAATGTTCCAAAATTTTATCTTTCAATATAATGAATGGGTGTTACAAATTACGCAAAAAATTACTGGTCAAAATCAGAAAACGTCTCCATGCCATATATGTAACGCCACATATGTAACTTTAATAAAAGTTAGTTGTTAATTTCTGGACGTTTCCCGATAAAATTGGACCCACTGAACGTGATACAATACTTAGTTTTGCTTTAATGGTGATATTTAAAAGCATATCTTATCACTATCTCTAATAAAAACAAACATCTCATGATTTCAGAAGTTGGATGAAAGTAGAACTAAAGTATAATACTTCATAACTCCTATAGTATATATTTTAGAGATATATCTATAATATATAGATATTAGAGATGCTGTAACTGGATATATTCCTGTTGTATCTTTCTTACAAATAAAAATAAAATAAAATATACATAAACTAGACATTCAGTCGACACTATATCTCCAATTAAGATCTTCTTTATTAAATAATACCTTCATTTCTTTTTATAAGAAACTTTTTCAGGCTAAGCGAGGACAGATTAACGAATTCTAGTTGAGGAAGAGAAAAACATTTTCCAGTCCTCGCTTAGCCTGAAGAAGTTTCTTATAAAAAGAAAAGAAATATTGTATTTAAGAAGGTATTTAATGGAGATATAGTTTCGTCTGAATGTCTATTTTATGTAGTACTAAAATACAAAAGTATTATGATAAAATGGGCTATCAACATAAAGTCTTTATTTATTCGACAATTTTGGAAAGTTTCGATCTCATAAGTGCAAATACAGTGAAACTTGGATAATTCGAACTTGTTTAATTCGAAATTCTGGATTTTTTGCTCGGTCCCTAGAATTTTGTATTAAAATAATGTTGAAAAATCCTGGATAATTCGAATTTTATTTTTGATAATTCGAATTTTTCGTACGATCGTCCTTAAAATATTACGGTAAAAATTGTTCCTGAGATGCATTTTTCCTTTTCTCAGCTAAGATACATTATTTATTTTAACGGTCATTCTAAGGAAAACAAAAGCCAGGGTTGGAATGGGGGGATTTCCGAGGATTTTTCTGTTCACCCTCTGTTGTTACCCTCCCCCTCCCACACCCCTTCAATCTTAGAGTCATGTGTGCTTCCTGTGAATGATTTAATGCGGTTATATACATTTTTAGTTTTTGTGCTTGTGCTTTAAGTATTGTTTATATGCTCTTACTATGCCATTGTCAAAAGCTAAAGCTCCTTATAAGTCATTAACATTAGCTGAAAAGGTAGCGGTGATTAAGGAAATGGAAAAAGACCTTAAAAAGAAATCGGAAATCGCCAAGGAATTTGGAATTCCATCCAACAAGTTATCGATATATTTAAAGAACAAAGATAAAATTTTAAGCAGCAAAAATGGCAATGGAAAAAAATAGAAAAAGAACGAGAGGACCTGGCAACCCAGAGGTTAGAATCATATGCTAGGACACAAAGATTGCATTCAATCAAGCAATTAAAAATATCTGCCTTTTTTTTTGAAAGTGATGAATAATGAAGCTAGTAAAAAATGTTTGATTTAATGAAAAAAAAATAAAGCAGTATTCTTAGATAAAGTTTGTGTTAAATCTTTGATCGTGGAGTTAATCATTTTTATTTATCTCTTCTGTTTGAGAGAATATATGTAATTCGAATTTTTGGATTATTCGAACTTTTTCTCTGGTCCCTTCAGCTTCGAATTATCCAAGTTTCACTGTAGTACTTACAGCATTGTGATTTTGTAGTCGAAATAAGATTAAATGCTAAATCAATTTCAGTAAAATTAATGTTAACCGTAAACATACCAATGCAAGTCGTTATTTTAAGATAACAATGATAAAGCATATCCTTAATGTTGTAGTGGTCACCTTTCGTTGTGTGATATGAACACACAACTAACTATGTATTGTTGCTGATTGATTATAAATAGGAACTGTGCCGATGAACTTTATATTTAATGAATTCCCAAAGAAGAGAATAAAAATTGGTAATATAATGATGATTGTGTTTCTAGATATAAAAGATATATGTTTATGATATTTATAATATAATGACATGTTTTAATGATATTATGACATGTTTTATGATATAAAAGATTATGTTTATTACCATTCTATTTATGAAGTATTTAAACAAAGAAGACTAGCAAATGGAGCTTTAAGATAATGATTCTTCTTACTCTTAGTTTTTATTTGCGTAAGTTAAGGTATCGTATGTTGATTAAGATATGAGAGAAGTTAAGATATTCGAACGTGTATATTGTTAATGAATATATTTATTTTTCAACTTAGAAAGTTATGCATAATAATAAAATTATTGATAACCATAAAATATCTACAGATTTGAAGTATATTTTAAAGGAAGACAATCGACAGAAAATATGTAATTTCTTAGTAAGTAACACAATATATAAGTTGAAATGTCGAACATGCGGAAAGGTGTATTTTGGTAACACTGGAAGAATGTTAAAGGAGAGGGTACGCGAGCACACGACGACATATCGAAACAACCAACCAAAAACATCAGAATGGGCCGAACATTGTCTGATAGAAAATCACAACCCGGACCCAGAAGTTCATATACTATTTAAAATCAGATACAAACATAGTAGATACGTTATTGAAGCATATATTATTAAAACTTTTAAATGTATCAATAAAGATAAAGGATACGTGGTCATTGCCAACACGTTATCTTAGTTCCAAGATATAATTAGAGAACAAGAGGATAAATTTCAATAATAGATTTGGAGGTTAAGACATTATTAAGAAATTATTAAATACTATTATTTTAAATAACGTACTACTATATGATTTTGTTATATTGTAGAACGGACACATAATTATGTTATTATTATAATATGATTGAAGAGCATGACTTTTTGTTGTATTGTAGTATAATTGAAGAGCATGACTTTTGGTTATGTTGTATGATAACACATGATTGTGTTATTATTCGGTTGTATTATTGAGAAAAAATAAGCTCATGTTATTTTTGAAAAAAGGCTTGAAAAAGCAGAATGATTTAATTTTGCGAAATATTTCCTGGCATTAATAAAAAAGATTTTTAAGATGTACATGGTGTAGTATTGTATAATTGAACTGAAGATATCAAGAATAAGATATGAAGTAACTAACAACTTTGATATTGGTATTGCAATAACTCAAGAATGACTATAATCTTTTTAATATTTTTTGGCACGCTTCACTATATGAACGTTGTAAAAAACATTGAAAGTCGGCTACAATCAACTCTTTAACGGATGTTATCAAGAAGTTGATCTTCTGAAGATTACGAATAAATTTCATTACTCTTAAGCTCTTATAATTGGTAGCTTTTATTAGCTTTTATAATTAGTAAAACTCAGTTGTCTCTCTCAAGGAGAACATATTAAGAAATCTTCGTATTTCCTATTCTATATCTTTAAAAACATGTTTTAATTATCTTCAATGTGTTTAAGTTTATTCCGTAATAAAAATTATAAATTCTAGCTGCTAATGAAACTTAGATTTTAATCAGTAAACATCTGTTACCAAGTTTATTCATATTCTTTGAAGCATGATGATATCCAAACACCTAAAACTAAATCTCCTGGTAGTTTCAGACAAGAAAAATCGATACAACAGCCAAGTCCCTGAATTCCTCGAAAAATAATTTCCTTGTAGTTTTTGAAATCTCTCTTTGTTTTTTAAGAAAAAGGGATTTTTTTTTCATGATATTTACATAATTTGTTTTGTAAATTGTCTTTCCCATTTCTGAAAATTCCATAAAAAAGTAAATTAGGAACAGAACAAAATGTTTATATATATATTTTTTTTTTGTCACAGAAACTTCATTTAAATCACTTCGCAAAGTTTTTAAATTAGTTTCTAAACATTTTTTAAGCAAGAATAAAAAATAAAAACATGCCTTTGTGCTTTGTTCAAGTAAAAGAAAACGAAATACAAGTATCAGATGAAAGAATTTAAGAAAAATTCTCTAAAAAATTTTGCATTGTTGTATGAAGAAACAAATATTTATTTAAGAAAATATCCTTAGCATCTGTTAAAAATTTTACTTTAATCTTAAAAACAAAACAAAACAAAATGTAAGTGAATTTCTATATCTTTAAGAAATGGATTCTTGAAGTTGTTCTTATCGATTCAGTCCGTTTTAAATCAACATCAAGTTCCCGTTTGATAATCAAAAAGATTTACTATTAAAATGTCAGTATTCTAAAATATGTTATTAGTATACTTCATGTTGATAATATTATTTTTCATCAAAAGGTTATTTTCAAATTGTCATTCTTTGAACACAAATAGAAAATTCACTTTAATTGAAATCTATTCTTAAAGATGCAGCTATCTAAGGTAAATAGTATCAAATGGTAGTCATGGAAACGAAAGGACGAAAGTATTTCTGCTAACTCTAAAGTACTATTTTTACTATTTTTTTCTAGGAAAAAATTAAATTATCAAACTACTTAGTCTTTGCGTGTGTATAATGTGACAACTAACTAAAGAATGCAGTTTTAATTTATTTAATTAGAAACTGGAAAATTTGGTACATTTTTTAATAACTATTTAATTGCCCTAACTAACTTTAAAATGTGAATATTTTTTTCTGTATTTAAGTTAACACTTTAATATTTTAAATTAGCTCAGAGCAAACAGAAAAAGAATTTTAATTAAGCATAACATCTTTGATTTATATGGGAAATTTTCTTTAAGAAATTTAGGAAAATTCTCTAGAAAAAGAAAAGAAAAAAAAAAGCACACATAAACTGCTGCAGATTTTGTCTGTGAAGTTGAGCTACGGAAAGTGTAAGATTGGAAGGCGAGTGGGCCAAATTTGCCGAATCTGAGCTGATTTAGTGGGTCCTTGTGTTGGAAAGGATGCCAAGTTTAAGGATATAAATCCCGCAGAAGTCTTTATGTATTCCTAAGAAGTTTATCTAATCTCCCAGAACATCGCAGAGGGAGAAAAAAACCGATACACTTCCCCCATTTCAATATGGAACCCAAGAAAAAAGTCGAGTTGGCAAATTTGATAATCAAAGATCGCAATCACAGACCAATTCTTATTTTAAGTAATAATCAAGCCTTTTCGTATCTAATAAAGACGAATTACTGAAATTGGCGCAGCAAATTGTAATAGGAAATGTTGATAAATTGGACAGGGTATCGATATCAAAGTTTTGAATAAAATGTAACATAGTTTCAATAAAATGAACTTTAATGAAATAATAAATAGCGAACTTTTTTTCTATATACAGGGTAACGCAGATCGAACGCATTTGATCGCAGATCGACTACGCGATTCGACATTAAATATGATACAAAAAATTATATTATATTATATGTTATATTATGTTAAATTAATTATGTTATATTATGTTATATTATGTTAAATTAATTATGTTATATTAACGTTTTGTGATCGTACTTTTCGAGATAATTGAGGTTTTCTGCGTCTGTAAGGGATTATCGAAAAGTGTTCCCACATAGAAAACATTTTTTCCTCGACAGGCGATTCAGTGGCAAAAATATTCTTAGTATCATTTGAAAGCTAAAATTATGTAGATTGTTTTCATAATAACAACTTATCCGATTACTGCTTACAGAAAATTATAAAAAGCTATTCTTGCATCGAGTGCGCTTGCTCTTCGCTGTGCCTCCTACTGGCGTTGAGACGATTGTGCTTGGAGGGTCATACCATTTGAACCGTGGGTTGGATTCACTGATTGCAATTAGTTTTTTTTTTGTACCCTAATAAATGGATAGTCAAATGACAGTGTTTTATTTTAAATACTCATCAGTCCCATACAAAAAAAGGTAAAAGAAAGTAGTCGATACTTATTTTTAACTTCAGGTTTTCAAGTTTTTATTTGCATTCGCCCCATTTCGATCATCCCTTTCGGCTGCAGAAAACCTCGATTATCTCGAAAAGTACGAGTCCGACCCAAAAATATTATATTTCTTTTTTGAAGCATAATTAGTGAGGAATCCCGTGGTGAGAAGCAAATGCGTTGATTTGCGACACTCTGTATAAATTCTACTTGTAAACTATTATATCTTTAAAAAACATCTGAAAACTTAAAATATATTTTTTTTCTAAATATTAATATCAGAATTGAAGTCAAGTTTATGTCTTTGAGTCTCTTTCCAAGGATTTTACAGTAAAATATTTGTAAAAGGGTATCGAAATAAATGAAATTCTCAATTGTAGTTTGATTACAATTTTCAAGATAAACAACAACAACACAATAGAAAACCTTTTATAAATGTTGGTGTGATCAAATTAATATTGTAAACAAAATGAACTATTTTTAGGTTTAATAATAAATAAAAATTTTACATGGAATGATCATTATATCCATTTATTAAAAAAATTAAATACACATGCATGTTTCAACAAATAAAAAATATTTTCCAACAAAATATAGTATTATTGTATAAATCACTAGTTGATTCTGTAATAAATTATTGAATATGAAGCTGAATTTATTTAAATAATCTAGATCATGAAAATTTAGAAGAAAAATTAAAAAAATATTAAATTATATTTTTACTGGTTTTAGTAAAAGTCGAAAGAACAGCAAATTAATATAAAAAAAAAATGTAAAATTTTATTACTAAAACAAAGATTTTCTGTATACATTAATAATTAAAAACTTAAGCTTAAAAAGTTAGATTCAAAATGAAATTTTGCAGATTTACTCATGAAATAAGAAATAAATGATCACAAATAATTATATATAACAATCCCAAAAATAACTTTGGTCTGAGAAATAAAAATGGAATATTGTAGAAAATCGTTAGTCAATAACCGAAGATGTACTAAAAATCGATAAATTGAAAATATTAAAAATAAATATAAAATCAAAGATATTTATGAAAAAATAAAATGGAATGTTTAGATTATAATAAATAATAACTTATAAAATTAGTCAAATAAACATTGAAAAATTAATAAATATAGAAATAAATTGAAAATAGAAAATTTTAATAATGTTAATACAATGAATTCTATAAAGATATATTTATAATCATTTTATAATTTATATACTTTCTCAAACATGTTCTTAAACTTAACTCACTTTTCAATATGTATATTATGAAATTGTACATTAATTAATTGTAATTTAACCTGTAATATTATTGTATATTAACATAAATGAATTATAGTAATCAACACCTGTAAAAGAGGTTGTTTTATAATCTAGTAGGACTGATTTGTAATTAAATAAAATTAAAAAATAAATAAAAAAAACGTAAGAATAGAAGCAAACGAAATTGACTTTTTAAGACCTTCATGGTAAGATCTCACAAAAGAAAGCGGTATAATTGTTCAATTACTGAATGAGTCGTATGTAATTGAAGTTGTTTCACGCTGACTAAAATTAAGAGAAAAATTAAACAAATGAGAAGAGATTAAAGTGAAACGTAAGAAGAAGCATGTTTACAGTATGGGATCACTGATTAGATTTACCTTATTTACATTTCTATGAAGATCTTACAAAACATTCTTACTGAATAAAATACTGTATTATCTTCTGAAATTATTTAGAATTAATTAGTATGAAGAAAGTGTTGTAGTGGTTTCATTGTTATTTATTAAGAAAAGCAGTAAAGAATTAAAATTGTAAATTAATTTTGATTCCCTCCAAACTTCCCTCCATATTTCACCTTGCAACGGTCGCGTGGTTGACGTTGTGACTAAGACACTGGCCTCTCACCTCGGGGGTTCGGTTGTCATGTGGGTTTCGTGATGGTGTATGATCCGCGTTGGGTTTTCTCGGGTTCTCCCGTTTCCCCTGCACTTTCTGGTCTTTCTGTCCGTCTGTCCTCTTTTCCGTGGAATAGCACAATAGACCTACAGGTCGCGGTGCGTGGCTTCCCTGCGACCCACATTCACCACAATCAATCAATCAATCAATCAATCAGTCAATCAATCACCTTGCAACATTCCTGAAATCGGAGAAAAAAAGTATAAGAATCTTTAGAATGAAATTGCAAGTCTAAACCCCGAGTCCTTCCTTCCTTCCTTTTGTAAAATTATTCCAAAACAATTCATCCTATAAGATTAAACAGTTAATAGAAGAAATATAGCAAATACCCCTACGAATGGGAGCATATAAAACCAATAAATAAGGAGACGGTGGATTAACTCATAAATTAAAAGAAGTATTAACAGAATTATATTGAAATGAAAAATATTTTTTTGAATTGTAAAGATAAATGGTTCTGTTATTGTTTAGTTGCAGAGAGACTAATTTAATTTCTAGTCTAAATATATTATATATTTAAGTAGTTGTAGTCAAATTTATATATATTTTTTTAATAGTGTAGTTACTTATAATTAAGCAACTTTTTTGTTTATGGATATTATTGTTATTGTTATATCACAAAAGTTCTAAAATGATCTAGACTTATCATTTTCTAATTTTTTCCTCAATACATATTTCAACAATCTGTATGACTAATTTTTTTTTAGCTCTAAAACGCATGTTTTATATCAAATCCTATATAAGATAGATCTAATATTTGATCTTACTTTTGTAACCTTACAGTAAAATAATGAATTAGAAAAAAGTTAAGTGAATTGAATTGGATTCTGTCGTTTATGATTATGTTACTACAAAACATATACACAGACAAAAACTATTAATTGCAAACAGCTGTTTTTTTCTATAACTTAATCATCTTAATAGGTATATGTAGCATTCTTAGTACGCAATAAACAGCAAATAGGATTCCAAACAAAATAATCTCAAGCATGCTTTTGGTTGAGGAGATCTTTCCTATTGCTTATAGTCTTAAGAAGTCCTTCTAAAAATATCAGGAAATCATGGAAATGCTTCACCTTATTTCAATATACCTCTATTCATTTGATACGACACTGTAGAGCTTTAACTTATTGATCAAAGCTGAATCAATCTATAAAGTTCCTTTATATAAATTTAGCACTGTTGAATATCCTTTTGATTATTTTAAATACTAGATTCACGCAATTAAAGACTAGGCTTTATTGTTTTGAGATCTTAGAACAATTTCATGAGTGTTTCTAATAACTTACTATTTTCCCACATAGCAAGCTGTTTTCTTAGACGAAATAGTCTTTTAACTTTCAAGACCATCAGCATGAAATCACCGTCTTCACACTCGAAATAATTCGTAATAAAAGTTGAAAGTGAAATATAGGAGGATTATTGGGAATTTTCTGTACAGGATTCTTTTTAACTTTAATGGCCAACTTTTGAAAGTGGCTTTAAAAAGAGAAAAAGCGAGTTTCACAGAATGCTGTATAAAAATATGGCACCTTTCCAGATTGCAGTCTTTGTTTCAGTCAACTGCCTTTTCTCTGTCTGTAAGAAAAATGGTAACGGCGCTCGTGAAGAGAAAAAAAAAAGCCAGTCCCCTTTGCATTAGAAATGATCAGTTAAAGTCCTTAAGACAACTGTGTTGGGTCGACTTATCACAAGATCATTTCATTTGAAAATTAAAGGAGGGTTGACTTGGTATCAAAGAAATAGGGCAATTAGCACCGTCAAGAGACGATAAATGCGATAAAGTCACTTGCTCTTTTGTTTTATCTCATAAATATTAATTGTCGACTAAATTCTTTTGTTCCTTTTTCAACATTTCGGAAGTTCTTTTGCTGGGTTTATTCATAAGTTTCATTACTCACAGCTTTTGCGAATGGATAAATTGTTTGACAAATTGCAAATTTATTATGATTGTGCTTTGTTAACTTTGATTCTGGAAAAATAACAATAAAATTTCAATGTATCGTGTTTTCATACTGATTTAGTTTGAATATAATAAGTTTCATTCGACTGTAAGAGGAATATTCTGATTATATTGTATATACGATATACATTAATAAGATGTTTTTTTAATGTTGTATACTCATTTTAGTTTCCGTATAATATACATAGTTCTCTGCCAAGGGCAGGTCCTTCACTGCAAACCCAGCA
>JAFIDM010000002.1:6692049-6711169 GCA_023159025.1 Thereuonema tuberculata
GAAATTCTAATTACGTGCCAGAAAGTAATGTTACAAGGTAGTTGATACTTTCCAATTTAAAATACCTTGTTTTCCAGTTAGAAAGCTAGGAATTGTGCGTTTTGTTGGTTTATTTTGTATAAACTTTCTTCCAATTATTTCACATATATATTATTTAATGACTCAAAACATTAATCAAAATCATTCAAATACTCCTATATCATAACTTCAAATTAGACAAGAAATAATACTTTATTTCCGAATGTTAGGACGAAATATCGGGTATGAGTTTTTGAAGTGAAGTAAAGTATTATTTCTTGTGTAGTTTGAAATTAATCAAAATCGTTTAATTAATTAATTAATATTCAAAATTAATATTAAAGATATAAAATATTATGTAAATATTATTTTAAAAATTATTTTAAATATTATTTTAAAAATAATTTTAAATATTATTTTGTGTGTGTGGTCGGTTCGCACCGAAGTGCGAGCTTCGTTGCCGAAGCATCCGTGCTCCAGGGAGCGCTAGTGTTCCCAAGACGGCGAACCCCTAGCAGACTCCCTAGAATTACAAGGGAAAGATACTGGGGTGGTTTCCCGTGGCCTTCCCCAGGACGCCATTAAGGAATTACGTCAGACCGAAGAGAAAGTGAAGAAGAGGCTACAACACAGGAAAGGAAATTTTTGAAACATCCATGCTCGCTACCGGGATTTGAACCCGGGCGCTGGCACATTGATCTCACGACAGACCGACGCCTGAGACCGCTCGACCACACCAGCGCGGCAAATATTATTTTAATAATTATTTTAAATATTATTTTAATAATTATTTTAAATATTATTTTAAAAATTATTTTAATGATTATTTTAATGATTATTTTAAATATTGTTTTAATAATTATTATTTAAAATTATTTTAAACATTAATAAAAAAGGTCTGGACTAAAAACACCAAATACTTACCTTCGAACGTGATTTTGTAAAATTCCAAAAGTTCCTGGAAAACTTGACACTTAATTGTCTTTTTTCTTAATATATTTTTTTAATTTATGATAATAATTCAGTTTGTTGTAAAAATATAATGTTTTTTGATGACTACATAGTGGAATCCATTTCAGATTTTTGTAAACTATTCTTAGGTAGGAAATATACTTTAATATACTCTTTTTCTTGTAAATAATGCAACCAATGAGGAAGATGCATTAAAATTTATTATTGGATCATTTAATAGAAAAAAGAATTCTTTATAACTCGTCTTACAATGAATGATTCATAGAAAACTCCAATGGTCAATATCCATTTTGTAGACTTTAATTAAATAGTAAGAATCCACTATTTTTATTTTCAATAATGCTAATGTGAATAAAGGAAATTGTTGCTGACAAACTAAATGCGATGTATAGATGAAGTAGACACATTAATAAATTAATGTAGGCATGCTTATTCAATACCAATGGTGAATACAAATGTTATTGATCTTTCCATTTTCTTTTCGGTTGACCCCTACATCTCTGAAACCATAAGGTTAACAAGTGAATGTTAACTTTGGAAGAGACGGTTCCTGTCCATTTGCTCCAGATGCTTTCGCCATTTTTGTTGGTGTATTTCCACAATATTATTAGCATGCAACTTTGTGTTATATCCATGTTACTTTGATGATCTAATCTTGTAATACCCAAAAGATATCTAAAAAATTTCATTTCAGCAGTTTCAAGTTTCTGAGAATCTTTCTTGCGCAATAGTCCAAACTATCTGTTCCATAAGATAGGGATGCTTCGGATGTAATATTACTTATTCTCAATCTGGGGTTAGACAGCATCGCCTTCAAAATGTCTTCGAATTGTTCTATTAAGTTTATAATATTCTTTGAAGTTTCACATCAAGATCTTTCTAATCATTTGATATCACATTTCCTAAATACATAAATTTAGAAACTTGTTCGATGATTTGGTTAATTAATAGTTCTTTGGTTTAAAAAAATGGCAATACTACATTTCAACAAAAACATATCCTCAATTTGACAGCGCTATTATCTATCGATTTAAATCATTCAATGCCTCATTTGCAATTGCATCAATAAAACTTAAAAGAATAATAAATTTCAGGTATATTTTCCGTCATTCACAGCAAGGATTTAAAAAAAAATATTGTTAAAATCGGAAGGATATAAGGCTTACAAAAATATATAATTTAGTTAGTTATAAAATATGAAACGGAAGGTATTCTAATATCAAATATCTCTCCGCGCATCGACCGCGGTAAGTGCATTGTTCAAAGATTAAAAATATTTAATGGCATTTACTACTTTGAGGTCACGTCCCGCTTCTAAGCTCTGCCCCTGAAAACCCGTGAACAGATGTTGACTTTCGGTTACTTATTTGTGGTTAAACCATTGGTCTGAAAGATTCAAAACGTTTGTGGCAGAAGCTCTAAAAACACCGTGAGTAAAAGGATTGAAGATAGGTCAAAAAGTGAAATTATACGTGGGTCGTTACAGAAGTCATGGCAATTACTTTTTTATCTGCCAAACATGCGGCACCACTGCAATTCCAGAATCCACGTTTGAAAGCTTTTGATGTGCTTCTGAATGGCACCACTAACATGGTCTGGGTCAGTGAAGGAACGTCATGGGAGCAAGTGAAAAATGTGTATTTGGAAATCATCATTTAATAAGGCAAAGAAGTGTAGCCATGGAAGAAAAAGGAACACAAGAATGCTCATTACATATTGCTAACACCTCTCAAAGTGATCTTCAAGATTGTCCACAGTATATTGCCAGCGTTTGGGAACTGCTGTCCAATGCCATCATTCTTCACTATAACGCCACATATCACATAGCAGCTCCATCGCAGGCTGTGGTACAATGATGAGGGTGGGAATTATTAGAACAATCTTCGGATTCGTCAGACCGAAATCCATTCGACTTTTGACGGTCACATGGAGCCAATAGTACTCTCCACCTTCCCAAACGCTGATAATCTTGGAGATTACTTTGAGAGTTGTTAGCAATGTGTATTGAGCATTCCTGGTTCCTTTTTCTTTCTTAGCTACACTGCATTGCCTTATTTCCAAATAAGAATTTTTCCATTTGCTCCGATGACGTTCCTTCACTGATCCGGACCACATTACTGGTGTCAATCAGAAGCACATCCAACAAGCTTTCCAAAGTGTATTCTGGAATTACATGTTTGGCAGATAAAAAATAATTGCCATGACTTCCATAATGGCCCACGTTATAAAAACAAGATCAAGCCGTATTTCACTAATCAGATAAACACAAAATAAAATTACAGTTTTTGTTAGATTTCTGTAGACCATTTTGATGTGTCCAACATTGACATTGATACTTGAGTTCTTTCTGTAAGATCAACATAATAACGAATTTTAATTATCCATTATTGAGACGACCCAATTAAAAGAAAACATAGGTAATGTCATTGTTGGTTCACAGAAATCTGAGATGTACTACAATAACAGAAAATAAAATAATCTTTGGTGAAATGAATCTAAAACTGCTCTCTTGAACAAATTTAATGAAGAAAGTACATAAAACATGTTAACTTATTGAATTAATTCTCAACGTCATATATTTGTCTGTCTTTCATTTTAATTAAGCCACTAATTTAAATTATTTGAAGAGATTTTATGTATATGGATATTCAAGTTTCCATTGATTGATAACCAAAGATGTTTGTTTTTTTTTAATGTACAATATAAAAATAGAGAGATTATCAGGATGACCACTAAATAAGGGGCAAATGTTTTTAAGTATGTAAGTGTTATTAAGCAAAGGGCCGCTAGTTTGTATTTCGTGCGTGTAGGAAGGTTTGGAGCATCTGTCGATTGCCAGCGCTGATACACATTATAATCGAAGTCTCAACGAAGACTATCTGCCAAGCTGCGTATCAAACGACTCAGTCTTCAAAACATCCTGCATGACATGAAACTTACCTTTATCGATCGAGGCTATTGCACTCATTAAACGAAGATGGTTTCGATCGGCGAATGGAATTCACTGACACTTGGTGCAAAAGCTGGAAATGATCCTGGAACAACGCTTAGTTTGGTCCGATGAGGCCAAATTTCATGCGTCGGGAACTGTTAATCAACACATCAGCGTTTGCTGGCGAATGAAAACCCACAAGTAGCAATTCAGTATAACCGCCAATCTCCGGGAGTGGTGGTGCTGACGGGAATGACATACTAGGGCCTAATTGGGCCTTTCCATTGGAATGGAAGAAACATACCTGGAACTGCTGCTCCACTCTTAGAGGCACGGGATGATTTGGAAAACTTGGAGGCAGCTGGATGGAACTTACTACGGATTATGCTGTGCAAATACAGTAATGCTTGAATCAGTGATTTCCAGGAAGACGGCTTGGACGTCCTATTGATTGACTCGCAATATCCCCCGACCTAACGCCGCAAGAATTTTTTCTTTGGGGACGAACTCATTTGGGCCAAATTATTCTTGAGAAGTTCAATACAATGTCCGTGGGTTCAGTAGGAAGGCTGCGAAAATGTCAAAATAAGACTTGAAGCTTGCAGGACTTGAATGATGCCCAAATTCACCAATATCTGGAAAATCGATAAACTGAATTTTTTCAAATATTTCACGGGTTTCATAGCATCAAACATGTGTTCCTTATTTCGTGGCCAAAATGTTGTAAAACTCGTGTCTGCCGTTAGTTAGATAGGTATTTAGTTATTGAGTGAGATAGTTAAATTATTTCTTCTGTTATCGGAATAAAGGCTGTAAAAAAACTAATGTTAAAATTGTGACTTTGAAGTTTTGATCGTGATGTTTAAGTTGTGAATGGTCTCCTTTGCATTTTATACGAAAACACCGACGTATACCACAGATTTGCTAAACATAAAAGAAAAAATAAAGTTACTACATAGGTTAACATTTTACGAATACCGACGGGCTCTTAAAACGGACTAATGTTTTATATTATAATGTAATATTTTTGTAAACATCATATAAAATTCTTCCTCTTGAGATTTTTTCTGGTCTCAGATGAAGCTCCTGTAGATGAAATCGAAAGCTACTGAAGATAAGATGGTTTGTGTTACGAACTGATTTGGTCAAGTTCAAGATAAGACGTTCTGGTGTTGCGGTGTGATTTTTTTATAATTGCTCAAACTTTTTCTTTCCTGAAACAGATTTAGAAGTGAGGTTCAATCTGTCAAATCCATTTCAGTGCTATTTTGTAGATTTCGTTTATGTGTTTAACGGTAGAAAAAGTTATTCAATTGCGACAGTAATTCTTACTGAAATAATAAGATATTACTATTATTTAGAAATAATTATTATTTACTACAAATACCCACACATTCTGGATAAAATATGACAAACGTCAAATTTAGCTGCAAGAAAGTTATATCAGATTTATAGGAAAATTCACGATTGTATTAGACTTGAAAATTACGTACTTCTGGCTTGTGTATTGATATTACAATAAAGTAATGTAGAACTTAAAGAAAAAAACCAGCTTTTGGAATCGGTACTAGCAGCTCATTATGGCTTTCTAGAATCTGTTCCTGGACGTTTGAGAATGTTTCCTGCATCTAACTATAAGAAATTTGTAGGATACATACAGTACCGGAGCTGACTGTAGCTGAGTCCACACGACGAGCAGCCTCGTGTCAATCATGTCCCGATGGGTTGATCAGTATCATCATTATGCAACAAAACCATGTCTTTGTGTTCCTTTAACGTTCTCACAGATACGGGCTCAATTACATTCTTCCATAGTCTCAAAAGGAATGAAACAATGTGCAATTGATGAGTGCTGTTTAGTCACCACGTAAGCATTGATAGCTGAGAGCCAGGAACTCGACATATCCCGTAATATTCTGAAAAGAGACAGGCAGGGCGCTGTGATGGTAGTGGTTGGGATAACAATCAAAGGCCTCCCTGATCTATCTTTCCGAATATTATGATGACATGAATAAATTCGTCAATTTCTTTCAACCGCAGATCCTGATTTCAAGTTCTCCAGTTACTGCAGTTACAGTCATTAAGTAATTTTTACATTTTCACGACTTATTATTTAACACTTGAATATCAGCATTCATTAACTGATTAATAGATGTAAAATTTAAATTTATCTTTGGTAATAAATTGACGAAATCCCAATAAAATAATCGGAGATGTCTAACAGTTATGCTTGAAATATTTCTTGGTAGGCCAGGGAGAATCTTAATCGCTATCAAGATCGCATTAGATAACCTGTATAAGCGATGCCAGACTTACACAGACTGTGAGCATATCGACTGATTTATTCGTTATGTTCACTTTAGCCGTTGTTAATGTCTCTACAATCTGCTCTACGACCAACAAACGGTGTTAACCATTGTGATGCAGTGTTGAGACCTGTTAAACCGAGGAGGTCTAGTCTATTCAGATAGACAACAGAGAGAGACGATCATCTAATAGTTAGACAAGACAGATGTACTTCGAAGGATTCGCTATTCATTATCCAGCGAGTTGTAACATCCTCTACGCATTATCCTGTATCATCTAGAGAAACGTCTTGCAGTGGCAGAACTCCATTCTCGACACCCTTTAAGACATCAACCATTAAACATCCTACGTGGAGGCCAGTCAGTTGCCCACTTTTATCTTACAACGTAGTCGTATTTTGTTTTAAAATAAAGAATTTGTTTGGTAAAACGGAAATTTTAAAATACGAGTATTATCATCACAGTACAAATGCAAATTCTGAATGGCATAACATCATTGAGATTGCGCGAATTTATACACTTATACTAGGTGCCTCATATACATATATATATAGCCGGACAGTGATATGAAATTTGAAAACGCCAATACAAAGAACAAATCACTGCCTGAAAATGCCAATACAAAGTTCAGATCACTGTTTCTATGGTGATAAAATAAATTTACCAACCACGTCATCAGCGGCAAAATTTAGAAACAATTTAGCAAATACGCAATATATTAAGACTTTGCTCTTTTTAATTTAAAAAAAATTATAGCTAAATTATCTAAAATTTTAAAAAAAATTACCAAATAATAACTAAATTATCTAAATATAAAAAAATTAATAACTAAATTACCTAAATATAAAACGAAGCAATAACGAGTGATGAGTGTTCTTCATTACTTATTGAATTAACCTAATTTTAAAACCAAATTAACTAAATTAACTAAATTATCTAAATCTAAATTTAAAATTAAAATTAAACTAAATTAAAAAAATTGAAACATTAACAAAATTTGCTAATCCTGAAGTTAAGTATTACCTAATACTTAATGAATTAACCTAATTTTAAAACTGATTTAACTAAATTATCTAAATCTAAAAACAAAAAATACTAACTAAATTCTAATATTTAAAATAAAAATAAAAAAGAGCAAAATCCTTCATATTGAGTTAAAGTATTAAAGAAGTAAAGTATACACTACTAACCAGTGATAGACTGATCATACAGAGCTGGGAATAGAATCAATTTTGAGGGGAGAGGGTGGAGACAAAACGGAAAACGATTATGTTTTTGGTAAATATCTTACAAATTTTAAAGAAATCACTCCAGTTGTTTTATCGAGAGATTCACAGTTCATTTGAGGAGAGATTCACAGTTCATTCACAGGCAAGAGTGTAGAACAAAATAACTGTATCTATGTTTTAAGTTGATAAAAAATAAGTAGCATATTAAGAAAATCCTTCCAGTTATTTTAGCATAATGAGCGTTCAAATACAGAAATAAAGAAAGTGAAACAAAATCAATCTCAATCAATAATTATAATTATTGAATTTATTTAAAGTACCTTTGAATAACGAGCCCTGATTATTTCTTCGTAGTTTTTTTTTTCTCATTTACCTGAAATTAATGAGCAGCGGCTGTTGAATATCTTCCTCTTCCGGTTCTTGAGATTTATTACAAAAAGCTTTATTTCATTTTCTTCAGTCACCCGATGAAGAAGAGTTTGTAAATCCTGCAAATTAGCTCTAAATAATGGAGTATCATTAATCACATTCATCAGTTCACGTAATCTTTCCACTGATAGCTGAAACTTTTTCTCTTCTCCACAAAGCATTTTGAATGTTATGTAAACAGAATGGCAACAGTAATATTCTTGTACTATCTAATACTGTAATTTTTCAAATAATGATAGTAAATAAATCATTTCTCATTTTCATTTTTCACTTATTTTAGTAATGGAAATTTCAAATCTCTATTCATTAACTGGAGATTAATTGGATTTTTAGCATTAGACTGTTTTCTCTCAGAACAAAAACCGTATAAATATAGAAAAGCGAGAGTCTATTTCTTTCGTATGGTGTCACTGAAAGGTTACATTGCAGGAAAAAAAAACAAATAGCAAAAATAAGCCGAACAGGCAGAAACCCACAGCTTTTTCTGTCTCCAATATACGTTTCGTTCTGTTTCCAACTGTGCTTTCCAACTGATGCAATTTCCAACTAACAATACAAGTTCAGTTTTTCTGTTTATGAAAGCTGGTTTGTCAATAGCAGTTCTTTTAACAATGCAAATGCGATGCTTTAACAATATAGTATTTGAGTTAATGTATCTTTCTCACAATGCAATTCCAATACTTTTATTCCAACACAGCAGTGAAACTTAATAAAAAAAAATTATTCTTTTTAATTCACATAATACAGGAAAACCTGCAACGGAATTTCTATCAAGTGAATTATTATAACTTGCTTGGAAAGTATTTCTGTGAGTAGGTTTTCTTATATCTCATTTCAATTTTCTTATTTTCTTATTTCTTCATAATTTTTATTAAAGTATAAACCATTTTACTTGTATAAACCATTCATCGTACTTTAATTTAAAACATTTTTATTATACTCAGAAACAAAACTAAGCAATACCTAAAACCGATTTGAACAACATAAGCAGATCTTCAGTAACGGTGTATTTGTCGTAGAAAATGATTCGAAGTAAAGATCTAGTTGCTGAAAACCAGAATTAAATTAAACTAATGTAACTGTTAGTGGGTTACGGAGTTACATCCATTTGTTTTACTTTAGTACAAATTTATTCCTATCTTTTCTCTTTTAAATTTGCATAGTATTTTGTTGTAATTTTCTTAGTTAATTTGTTTGATATTGAACGAGCATCTGACTTTACAGATTGATTTTCTAAATGTGAAATTTACAATAAGTAAGTATAAAATATTGTTTAGAGGGTTTATAGACTTTAAATTCCAAAAATTCCTGAAGGTGATGAATATGAATAATATAATAATTTAAGATCGTTATGTTTAATTTTTTTATTATTGTGTAATTTACCGTTAATAAATTATTGTTAATAATGTAATTCATAAGGAATGATGACAGACGTGTGATATGTGCTGATAACATTAATTGTCTCTCTGTGAGGAAATGTTTTGAAAAAAATGAAATGATGTCGTCATATTATGTAGAACATCGATATCTAAAAATGAACATTTGGTTTTCCAACAAGGATAAGCATAATGTAAAAGATAAGGACGAAATCTTATTGAATCAGTGAGAACTTTAAATAAAGAAATTACATCCATTTAAGTTGAAAATTTATGAGTGGAAACTTTTAAGATGAGTAATTCAGCTTCTGCGGAAACAAATGAGATTTGTTTATTTTATCGTGATAATATAGTGATACGAATATATATACGAATATATATTGCTTTCAGTGTGAATTATGTCAATAGTGTTAGAGTAAAGTGTTAATTACAATTTTATACAGAATACGTGTAATTACGTCTTTACGAAATTGGTAGTCATACAAGAACTATCTGCGAAAATATAAGACATCTTTAATTATTGCAGTAAATACAAATACTTAGAATGATTAATCAAAATTGTTGTTTTTCTTCAGAATGAAGATTGAAATAATCGCACTCAAAATAAGGGCCGTAAAAAAGGAATTTGACCAAATTTTTAAAGAAATTATTCTCGTCACTTCAGTGAGGGATTTCAGAAGTCATTTTTGAGAAATAGGAGGTGTTTTTTATTTTGGGTCTATAAAGTAGTTCGTTTTAATAAATCAGCTGTTTTAACGAAACGAGCATAAAAACAGACAATCAAACAAACACTAGAAGAAAGAAAGTTGTTTAATTGGAATTGTTTTGTTTTTGAATAAGCTTGAGAAAGGAAAGAAGATATTCTTTTCCAAAATTTGTTATTAAATATATTGAATAAATATATTCAATATATTAAAATAAATATTATTCAATATATTTTATTGATGTGAAGATGTGGCTCTTTTAACATAAGAATAAGTTGAAAAAAATTTGCTGGCCAAAATATTTTGAAGATATATTTTTACAGGTAGGATCTCAGATTTCACTAAAATTCTTCTTCGATAGAGTTTGTGGATTTAACGGGATTTCAGCTATTCGAGAACTTTTTTCCGTCTATCTTTGATAATCTTGTAAATTGCATTTTCGATTATTTCCTGAAGACATGGAATAACGGAGATATAACATAATCACTTTGTAGAAACAGAAGACTTGGCATGCAAACCAAAATAAGTAAATCTAAAGTGGTAGCTTTATACACAGCGCTATTATATTCAGGACTGGATGTGGGTGGGGAAAGGTAGAAGATCTAAGTAATCCTACTCAAATTTTAAGTTGAGCTACAACTTAAAATAGCAAAGCTACAATCCCTTTTTTAAAATCTATCTTTCAATTTTCTTCTATCTTTCAAATGATTAACAATCTTAGGCCGCGAGGTTGGCATTGTCGCTAAGACACTTGGTCTCTCACCTCTGAGTCCCGGGTTCACTTCTCATGTGGGTTTCGTTGATGATGGCGATCCGCGCTGGGCAGGTCTTCCCGGGGTTCTCCCGTTTCCCCTGGATTTCTCACACCATCCTTTCTCAGTCTTTCCCTCCGTCTGTTCTTCTTTCCGTGGGATAGTACAAAAGATCTTTCTGGTCGATGTGCTCGGATGTCAAGCCACCCACATTCACAAGCAATCTAATCTAATCTAACAATCTTATATTAAATACATCATCAAACAACATCTTTACCGATATTTCTTCCTTGTAACGCAAGGATTTCCTCAAGGTATATTTAATAAATAATAAAAAATAAAATGAAAATATAGAGAAAGAATAAACTTCCCTACATTTTCCAAAATTAACAATGACTTGACATACCTTCTTTCCAACAAATTAATAATAACATAACCTACATATAACATACTTTCTTTCCAATAAAAATTAACAATAATATTACATTTATAAAACTTTAACAATCTGAACAATCGACTTACTGCCATTCAACGTTAACACTCTTGACAAACGACTTACTGCCATCCAAGTAATCTTTTTATTTTTAAATTTTTATCCATGAATTTCCTGAAAACACTGAATGAAATATAACTTACTTTCAATGACTTCTCTTTATTCATTCATTTACTACTGCATAAAAAACATGATTCTATCATCATTTTTTCCGATTCTTCTTTACTTTCGTACAATTTTTCTACTAACGGATCTGGATTATGACCATTGCTACTGCAATGGTCTGCCCATTCTGATGTCCCTTTTTTTTTCTTTTAATAAATGCTTTACAATGTTCTTTCACTCGTTCTCCAAACATTCTCCCGGTATTTCCTATATAGAATCCAGAACATGTTCTACGTGTTAATATTTAAACCAACCCATTCTTTGTAGAATGTTCTTACGTAGTAATTCTCTCTTTTTCCTAATTAAACTACCGCTTTTGTGATATATTACCTTAACATTGTTTTAAGTGAACCCCGTTATTCAGAGGTGAGAGTCCATTGTCTTATTCACAACGCTAACCGCCCGGTCTGGACCCTAAGGAACTTGTATCAAATCTTATGGAAATTTGAATCTATACAATAGATGGCCCGGTAGCCAAGTGGTAAGAGCGCTTGGCTGCGGGTTGGAGGTAGCGGGTTGGAGGAGGCAGCTTCAATCCACGGTCTCGGTGGAGGGCTGTTGGAGCCTTATCGGCGTTCCAATGGGCGACAGTGGGCCTCAGTTGGATGCCTAAGCTAACCTTTCCTGCACAATAGATACATAGAAAACAATCCAAACAATGAGACAATAGCGAAATGGATGAAGACAGGAGAAAAATATAAGAATAAATAAGACATCACATGCTTCATAATCACAGGAAAAGCTAACTAAATTTTTAATTTAATTCTTTTATTTAACATTTACATCTCACCATTTAAACAAATGAAAATCTGTTATCGATCACATCTTTGTTAACTAAAGGGGAAAGATACCAATCATTAAACATTGAATAACATAGTATATTTCTGGCAAGCAAATGATTTCTTTATCAGCAAACGATGCTTGAAACATATCTTTCTGGAACCGTTTGCATTTCTCAAAAATAAATGCTTCATACTTGGATAGTTTCTTATTTCTCAAGGGCTTTCTATCTTTATTCTGCAGTAACCTATTGTTGTTAGTTGTTATTGAACATATACAATAAAATAACGAAAGAATAAGTAATAAGTCCATATTTCTTCCTAATCTCCTCTCTTCTAATCCAGATCTTCAAATCACTAAAACATATTAAATGGAATTTATTTATTCAATATTTATTCATTTATATTTATTAACAGCAAATTTTTGGAAAGAATTTCTTCTTTCCTTTATCGAAAACCTAAACAATTTCGAGCGATAACAAATCATTACAACAAAAAGCAATAAAAGCAAACATTTAATAGTTCAATTCTTCAAATCAAAAACTGTAAACTGCTTTGGGAATCAAAACATTTAACATTTTTTTTAAGTGGAAAAAGAAGTTATTAAACTTCCCAGATGTATGTTTATCAAAAAAAAAGTTAATAATCTAGTTTTAAGTCATTTTAGGAAAAATTATCATAGTGATCATATACTTAATTTTGGATCAGGCCATGGAGTTAAGATTAACAGGAATATAATTGATAACATCAATTACAGGTCTACACAGAATTGACAGGTCTATAAGCTCCGAGGAAGAATACAAGAATGAATTAAACAAAATGAAAATAATTTTAAAGAAAAATAGTTATGGTGACAGCTTCATAAACAAGGCTTTAGTAAAATATCACACCTTCAAGAAGAAGGAATTAAACATGGATAATGAGAAGAGAATGATAATAATACCTTATTTGTATAGAAATAGTATGGAATTAAAAAGGATTTGTAAGAGATATAACATTAAAATTTCATTTCAATACAAAAACAAATTAAAAAATATGTTGTGTTGTAAGTTGAACAAAAGTGAAAGGAAAAACGAAATGGATATAATTTATACTTTAAAATAGAATGTTTGAATTGTAGTAATATTTATGTTGAAGACAGCAACAGAATAATTAGGGAACGAGTCTGGGAACATGGTAACTAGGCCTACCTAAAAAAATAAACAAAATATATAAATCGGAAGTAGCAGAACATTGTTTTAAAATGGGGGCATTGTGTGAATAGTAATGTGAAAACACTTTGTGTGGAAAGATTCAAGGATTAGGAAAATATGGAAAGTATAATAATAATAATAATTCGAAGCGTCAAAATTTTAATAGAAATGAAGGAGTGGATGAAAATAACAGTTCTGTGAAACTACCAAGAGATTTGGGGAATTTATGTTTGATTCCCAAAACGCTATAAGATTTGAAGAATTGAACTATTAAGGTTTTGCTATTATTGGATTGTTTGTGTCTCAATAAGGATTTTCCAAATAAAATTGTTAAATTTTAACAATATTACCCATTGTACGGTATATTCATATTCATGTCTAATTTGTTACTGCCCGAAATTGTTTAGTGTTTGAATCACCTTGAGAAAGAAAGAAGATATTCTTTCCGAAAATTTGCTGTTATTAAATATATTGAATAAATGTATTTTATTCAATATATTTTAGTGATGTGAAGATGTGGTTCTTTTAGTGTAAGAGTAAGTTGAAAAAAATTTGCTGGCCAAAATATTTCGAAAATATATTTTTACAGGATAAGATCGCATCCTCATAAAATTAAACGCCAGATTTTTATCCGATACATTTTGTGGATTTCAGCTATTCGATAACTTTTTTCCGTCCATCTTTAATAATCTTGTAAAATATCCTCTAGCATTTAAATTGCGTTTTCGATTATTTCCTGAAGACATGGGATAACAGAGATACAACGTAATCACTTTGTAAAAACAGGTCTTGTAATTAGCGGAAACGTTGTCTGAGCTTCAACCTTATCTGATAAAGACCTCGGGCAAAATGTTTGCTTTGTGATAGCGATACAAAAGCAAGTTAATAAACCCCTTAATTAATATCAATTAAAAAGCATCTTAGCAGCCTTAAGAGCTGCTCATGTCTCGAGCGTAAATTTACAAAGTTTTCGAGATTAAGAATTTCGATTAAGGAATTTAAGGAAATTAATTATCCAAAGTCTTTCGATCTGGCCCCAATTTTAGTCATTTACATTACTTAAATAGTTAAATTGAAAACTTTTCCAAATTTTGGTTTTTTTTAGTTTAAGTTTTGAGACGCCATTTTGAATTGCCTTCAAGAATTTTTGAATAACTTCAACAATTAAAATCTTAAGGGTTGTTTCTACTAGCACTTTTCTAATTCTACTGAATGAATTTGACAGTTAAAATCACAAAAAAGCTAAAACAAATCTGAAAATTAATACACTTTTTCAAATCACATAATTACATTTTACAGCTGAATTTATGCACTAACAATTCTGTAGAAATCAACTCATATTCTTTAAAAGATCAGTTGATCTTTTCGTTTTAACTATTAATCATTGATCTGCTACTTGATGAAATACAAGTGTCAGATCAAACGTATTCGTTTCCATTGGAATATCTACATAAGGGCCATCTTTCAATGAAGGAAAGCTCATTTTTAAAGATTGCAAGGTTTTCATGATATTTATTCTATGTAATAATGATTTAATTACTACAGCCACATATTTCAAATTGTAGCAACTATATTTTCAAAAATGTAATATCTTTGCGGAGAAAATTCTGCATACAAATAGAAAAATAATTAGAATTTTTGAATGTTTCTGCTATAATTTTTCAATCAGAATAGAAACTGCTACTATTCTTAAAGGTAGAGTAACATTCGTAGAAGTGCATATTGTTTTATATACTATCATTAATAGTACTCACACATTACTGCAGTCTTTGAACGTAAATGATGTTAATATCACTTGTTATTTCCTTGAGTTAATAATACTATCTTGACTTTCTGGCACCATTTCATTGAAATTGGTCGCTTCCTTCTTACTCCTTCGATTATTTTGTCAAAGAGTGTACTTTCCTTCTGATTCTTTCCATTAAAGGATTTATGTTTACAAAAAGATAAAGTTGTTTTTTTCTGATACACTTGTGATATGAATTTCTTACCGTAATAAATAGCCCAATAAATAACAAATAGAACAACTTTGTGTTAAACTATTTGATATGTTAGGAAACAAAGTATTACTCTACAAATACTTACAATCATTTAGAATATTTATTAAAAATGTAGATCATCACGCTATTGGGACAAAGGACAATATTTTTAATATAAGAGTTTGAAGTAGCTTTATAGATTAAATATAAGCAAGCATGTATCAGACATGCTAGGTGGGGACAAGTCAAGAGATCTGGCATGCAAATGAAGATAAGGAATTGCTTGGAGACACTGATTGGAAATGTGTGCAATGTGTGAATGTGCATCATCCAGTTGGAACTTGCTCCTGGTAGGCGTTAAGTAAAGGGAAAAACTACGGGTTGCTGAATCTCCTGCACGTATGCTGTGAGAAGCTCAAGCTCCTGGAATCACTATGAAAGAGTTTCGCTATCAAAAGAAATGGCTCCTCTCACCATTACACCAGAATTAATGACTGTGTGCTTCTCACCAGTATTGCCAGGATTGGAGCTCTGTCCAATCCTTCTCCACAAAGGAGACATGATCTACTTCCGAATGGTTTCTTACCGCGTTAAGTTAGCTTCTTCCTTGCAGCACATGACCATCTCATCGCAGTACTCAACTCCTGGAAGAATTGGCGAGAGGCACACAGCCGTTAGTTCTGGTGTAATGGTGTAGGAAGCAATGTCTTATAACAGCTCATCGCCTTCCATAGTGATTCTAGGAACTTAAATGCATAGCAATATGTGCAGGAGATCTGCAACCCGTTGTTTTGCCCTTTGTGTCACTTATGGCTTGAGAAAGTTTCCAACAGGATAATGCACGTCCCACTGTACACATTTCCAAGCAATGTCTGCAAGGAATTCATTCTCTTTCTTAGCCTGCCAAATCTCCAGAGTTGTCCGTCATCGAGTACGTCTGGGACATGCTAAAATATTAAGTACATCCATCATCGTAAATCGGACATTTGGAGCAGCAGTTTCAGCAGGCTTAGCGAGATCTGCCACAAGACAACATTCGGACTTTGTTTCACCTCATGTGAAACCAATGTGCCACATATCAGAATATATAGCAGCCAAAAATGGCTCAATGTACTGATAATGTAACAACGATGCTATTATTGTTCAATAAAACTATATGTTTTCACTGTTTCTCTGGAATTGAATCAATTCCAATTGTAGTCATTCAAATAACACCTACAAAGTTTCATTCAAATTGAGCTCTTCCTTCAAGTTGCTTTTTTATTGTGAAATAATTTTCAAAAGTTGTGTGAAATTCGAAATAATAAGCAGGAGAGGCTCAAAATAAATCAATAGAATTCTCATCTTAGCTACCATCGGTGGGAATCTGGGACGGCCGTTTCGTCCTTATTACGGACACATCAGCCAGATAAACCTCTTGATGATAAGCTCAGAAGGTGCGAAAAGATAAAGAATAGCATTCTCACACCCGAGGGTGGACTCCCCCCTCAAAAAAACAAAACAAAAAAAACAAAAAAACGTAAAAGAACAAACAAGCTTTAATTCTTGACCTGAGGAACCGTCAAGCACAAGGGAAATTGAAAAAATAATAAAACAGGTAGAAACGAACCCAGTTAAATAAAACGGATTTAACGTGCCCAAGTGAATTCGTAATAAGAAGCAGAAGTGGCACAAAACAAATCAAAAAGATTTTAGACCTGACATCGGTGGGAGCTTTGGACGGCCGTTTTGTTCTTTTTATAAGCTCATCAGCCAGCCAAACCTTCTCGCTCCTTCTGAGCTTACCATCAAGCGGTTTGTCTGGCTGATGATGAGCTTTTTTTTCTTTTGTTTGGTTGTTTTTCTTTCGGAAGAGTCCCACTTTCGGGTTCTGAGTGGAATCCTATCCTTTTCGCACCTTCTGAGTTTTTTTCCTGAGAGGTTCCCTGAGAGGTTTGTTTGGCTAATGAAGAGAACGAAAAGGCCGTACCAGACTCCCACAGATGGTAGCTCAGATGAGAAATCTTTTTTATTTCTTTTCTGCGTCTCCTGCTTATGATTTCGAATTCATTGCGGCACCTTAAACAGTTTTTTTTTTCAAGTGTAATTCATTAGAGTTTGTAAAAATCGATGCGTCAGCATTTAATTCTTAAAAAATTACATTGAAAAAAAGGAATTCTTTTTTTAAATTTCCATATATAGAAAAAAAATTGTGCGAAACTGAAAACTCTACAAATTTACTTAAAATGACTTATCAAGCATCTGATTGCCAAATAGATTGATCAAGAAATTGATCAAGCCAAATAACAATTGTTACAAATTAATTCTTTTAAAACTTTAAATTTTAAAATATTAAAAATTTTAAAGTCCTTTCGTGATATATTCTTCCAATGTTCTTGTTTTTTAGAAAATTCCAAATAGTTTAATAAAAACTTCAAGATATAAACCTATTCTTTAAAATATAAAACAATATATAAAAAGTTAAAATTGAGTTTTCTATTAGAACAAATAAATTCTGAAGTTTTTTAGCCTCAAAAGTGATGCTCATCAATTCAATCTAATACATCTTAAACGGATGATCTTCCGAAAATTGGCTTGCATATTTAAGAACAAGAGAGGATTTAGGGTCATTCCACAGAAAACGTATCTTTTTAGGTACAAGGCAATTATTTACTTAAGAAATATTCAAAGTTCTTCTTTCAGTGGTTATAAACAGCAATACAAACGAAGGATATGAACATTGGTATTCTTTGTTCTTTCATTTTATTTCTATTAAATTTTTAAACAATAGTGAAGATATGTATACCTCCGTTACGTGTCACAAGTGCTTCGTCAGAAGGATGGTTAATTATTTCATGAATTTAAGGAAATATTGAATATGTGAGTCACATTATATTTCTTACATTAAAAGGTGAACTGCAGTTCGACATAAAAAAAAATGAGAAAATGTTAGCTTGAACATATGTTTTCAGGTTTGAAAGTTTGTCATTGACTTTCTCTGTATCCTCCGTTCTGAAGATATTTTTACAAATTCCCATTAGATGGCAATGGTATTCACAAAGAGTGGATGAAGGAGGAAAAGACGCCACTCTGTTTTAGCTCTATCTTGTGTTTGGAGTAAAATAGTATGGTTTAACTATATTCTATCTAACAGTTTCTTCAAGATTCTCAAGACGGTTCTAATCTTTGTGTATCCTCCGTTCTCAACTTAGACAAATAAATAACATTGAGAAAATACATAGAACTTGTTGAAGTTATTCTTAAATAACTTAAATAACTTAAATATTCTTAAATAACGATTCAATTACATTTTAAAGGATGTTCACGAGCTAACCTCACAATAAGCATGACAAACTAGGGAAACATTAACATTGAATGGAGGATATTAATTTCGTAACAGAGGGTACAAAATCATTTATTTAAATACTACGAGTCTCAATAATTGATTTAGTATATGTACTATATTGTTTATTATCATTATCTCAATAATTAATTTAAAATATTTATGATTTTGGAATATTTGTTTATTATTATCGGTAAATTTCTTTTCTGCTATTTTGCGATAAGTTAATGTTCTGTTTAACCACTCAGTTTCAGAATAAATTGAAATTTTACTTAAATTATGAGTTATGCTTTTAAAATATGGTAGATTTCATTACTGTATCTTATACTCTGTTACAGTTGTGTATCCTCCGTCCATATCAAAATTTTATTTTATTCCTTATTTCATGAAAAAGGAAGAAACAATGTAACAATTCATTTTATAATTCATAGAAGCAATAATACTGCTTAGAAAATAAATTTCAGATTTGTT
>JAFIDM010000002.1:6711269-6727611 GCA_023159025.1 Thereuonema tuberculata
TCGTATATAATCTAAAAAACAAAACTACAAAAGGAATTGATAATTTAAATAAATACACTTTAAGAAACAATATACAAATCTTCTCTAAAGTAATAATTGTCCTCAAATTATAGACACAGAAATATATCTTGTTACCCTATTTTGTTTGCAAAGTGATAGAAAAACATATTTGCCAATTCTTCCAGGACTATTCAATTTTTTTAAAAAAGCAAACTTCAAAAATCTGGATAATTAAAGATCAATTACAATTCAGACAACAATTGATAAAAATCACAGAAAATTATCTATCAATTAAATTCAAAAGCTCTTTTATAAAACAACATAATACATGACGAACAACATGCATATCAGGCAACAATAGCGCCATCAAACTACTTGAATAAATAAATGAAGAAATTAATTACAATCTAAATAAACACAAATTTCTAGTATTGCTCCATTGATCTTTCTGTTAGTAAAGCTTTCGATGTTATTGATATTACAACTAATCGGAATTAGAGAAAAACTATTACACATTATAAAACAATACTCTAAAAACAGAAAAATATATGTTGAAATTAATAATTTTAATAGCAAAAACGAAAAAAAACAAACAAAAGAAGTTCCACAAGAATCCAATTTAGATCCCACACTTTGTATTCTTGATATCAATGATTTATTTGCAATTACAAAAAAAACTATTACATATACGTGTACGCCGATGATATTGTAACAATTTGTATGTAAATATTTTTAGAAATTATTTATCTGTATTTATCTGTAATTTCTTCATTTTAATCGTTAACAGTCAGTCCTATACCCAACAGGTTGCTCAGAAAAAAAGAGTTTTCCAATATTATATATTATAAAAGCGTTATTTTGTCTGTCATAAGACTTTACGTTTTTCCAATTTTGTGACCAAACTATAAGAGATAGAGTGGTTATGTAAATGGATAAAATGTAGATCTTTTTAAGTCAAACAAAATGCTACAAAAATCTTTCGAAAAAAGTTTTTGGTTTCCAAGATGGCGCCTTTTAAAGGGTCAAATTTTGACTTTTTCTCAATTTAAACGAAACGTATAAAAGACAACATTAAATTGAGAAAATGTTGGTATTTGAAAGTTGTATCGAACGATATATCACTTATTCACAAACGCTTCAGCGTTTGCAAGATACTTGCAAAAATGTGAATTTTTGGTGTGTGGCGCCGACCCGCAATACATCCGAGTTATTCGGAGAAGCCACAACAGGCTGGGAAGTTATATATTCTCCGACGATCGCAACATTAATTTGCTAAATAAATAAAGTTTGTTTTTTCAATGCTATATATGCAAGGGTTCCGGAGCGAAGCGACGATACCTGGCTATTATTATTATATATTACAAAAACGTTATTCTGTCTGTCATTCTGTAAGCAAAATGTTAAATTACAAATTACTAAAATGTTACTAAAATACTAAATTACTAAAATAGAGAATCTATTCATAAGAAATGAAAAGATATTAAACAACTGTCCAACTATACTGATTGGCGACGTAAATATAGATATTTTCAAAATGAATAAAAACAATGCAGTACAGAAATGCGTAAAACTTATGTGCAATAATGGTTTCAAAAATCATCTTTACGGAACAACAAGAAACAACTTTACAATTCTTGGAAATACGAAAACAAATATAGATCATATTTTCATAAATAAACATGATATCAAAACACCAGGAATAATATGTAAAGAATGAATCGGATAAGAGTTGAAAATGCCAAAATAACAGATCCAAATATAATCTATAAAGAACAAATCAATGATGTTAAGAAAACAAAATTCATGAAAATCTACATATATAAAAAGGAAAGTCCTGACTCACTCACTGACTGACTCATCAACGCCCACCCCAAACCCTTGGACCTAGAAAGCTGAAATTTTGCACAGAGGTTTCCTTTATGATGTAGACAATGAATAAGGCCGGATTTTTCGAAATTCTTAGGGGATAGGGAATAATCTTGCAAACTGACGATGAAGTGAACGGCGGCAACCCCAGGTGTGTGGCGCCAACCCGCAATACACCTGAGTTAAGTGGAGAAGGCCACAACGGGCTGGGAAGTCGTATATTCTCCAATTCTCAATATTAATTTGCGAAATAAATAAAGTTTTTTTTTTTTTTAATGTTATAGATGCAAGGGTTCCGGAGCGAAGCGACGGTACCCGGCTAGTATCAATATAATGAAATAGGTATCGAAACAAATGGTTGGATTTAAAACAAGTGTGGATTAGAGGACATCGTTTTTTAATTCTAAGTTTGGATAAATACATTTGTTTGGACATCGTAATAATATAACTAGTTATAAGGTATTGCAGAACGAATGTAGTACATCTTATAAAAGGGTTAAATATAATTTATAGAATCAAGAAAACAGCTACAGATGAAAGAACATTTACAGTTATCTATCTTTTTAAGCGTTAAATGAAGACAACAGATAAACATAAAGTAACTATTTCTGATTTGAGATAAGAAATTTGAAGATCGGAAGAGAATTCCAGAAGAAGAAGATTTATTTAATGTTATAGTTAAAGTAACTAATCAGTTAACGCAGAATTTTACAAGCAGTAATTCTAATTTTCTAACAAGTAAGATCAAAGTCTATTTTGTATGAAAGATATTCGATCGTGAAGAACCAAATATACATTTGACTTCTAGAATACAATTAGAATTATTTTATCAATGTTAGACTTGAAATGTGATTATTTCATAATTGCTTATTTAACTTTTATTTATTTTAATTCCTAAGCTGCTTTTACACCATTTCATTGAAAGGGAGTAAAGGGGAAAATACTTTTTATCAAGTATTATTTCCGATATTTAAATAAAAATTCAATTGTTTTTTACAAGTATATTCAAGGTTTATTGTAAATGAATTTCTTATCTTATCTGATTTAACCAAATAATGATTTTTTAATTAACATAATCTATTGTTTACAAAATATCAAAAGAATATCAAGTGATAATCGGAAAGTTTCTTTATCATATGAATGAATTATGACACATTCATATGATAAAGGAACTTTCTTATTATATTGTAGTCCACATTATTCTATTAGAGGGTTATTCGGCATCAATGTTAGCTGATAATATGCAAATTACTTAAAGGTGTCAATAATATGCGATATAAAACATTTACAAGTATATTACTATTTCTTTTTTTTTTTTTAATTCTTACTATATAAAATAAATTTGAATTATTCTGAGATTCCTTATATCTGTAAGGACAGAAGGAATCTCAGAAAATCAAAAAAAAAATGTTTCTTCCTTAAAATGACATATTTTTTTAGGATACTAATGAATTCATTGTGTACGGGTAGCTGGGCAACACCAAACAGCGAATGGTTTCAATACAATCTGATTGGACAACAGCGATCGCAGCGCCATCCGACCAGCGGTTAAAGCTGCGGGAAACCACTAGAGCTTCGTGTCCTGGATTTGCGCTCATTCGATAGTGATTCATTGGTTGAAGTAAAAGGACAGATTTTATGCAGTTTGAATTAGATCCATCAAAATCTGTGAAATTTCAAAGAGACATTCTATTAAATGAAAACTTTAATAATAATGGAGTCATTAAATTTAGCTCATTTTCTAATGCGCTTAGAAGACAAATTAATAACTAATCTTATACACACCGCGACTAATACAGTGAATGGCTATGTTTGTATCCATCCCCTACAATATCTGAATCCATAGAACGGATTTTCCTGAGGCACGAAATTAGCGTAGACATTGTTACCTACAGTAAATACCTGCTAATCCGAACTCCGCGAATCCAAAATTTCTTGAAAATCCGGACAGATTTTTGAAAAAATAAAATTCACACAAACTGCGATAATATCTAAACGTTTAATCACTTCTAACTTGTTTTTTTATGAACATGAATTGTGTTTACGCTTATTCGACGTTTTTACTGCAACTTAACAATTATAAGTTTGAATAAAAACTACATTACATTATCACTAACTCAAATGTTACTCATAATCATACAATAAGAACCACTATAATAAATAGAAAACAAGTACAGTAGCACTACGTAAGCAGCCAGTTATTTATAAACGGACTGAAGGGTGACAAGTGCTGTAGTTGTAAGGATAATAAATTAAATAGGAAAATTAATATACACTCCACATAACTTATCTTCTAGGTCCTCCTTGATTGAACAATTCATAATCTGAACACAAGGGTCGAGCACAATTAGTTCGGATTATTCTTCTATGTTTTATAATTGCCACTGATATAAAAATCTATGTAAAAATATTTTCTTGAAATAGTAAAATTATAGGAATAGTGGCAAGATAAAAACTTCATATTTTTTTTTAATACCAATACTATATTTGATATCTTACTATTATCATATGTTTCTACAGATAACTGTTAAAAAATATTATATAAAATTATAAAAAAAAATTATTTAAAAAATAGTAGAGTTGTTTTTAGAAATTCATGTCATAAGTCTTTATGAATATCTTAAACGTCAAAAACCTTATAACTCTTTAGTAAGCTTTGTAGTTAGACCCAAACAATTCTTTACACAAATGGTTGTCACAGTAACATTTGTCACTTCATCCAACTCAAGGACAATGAAAACTATTTTGTAGGAAAATTTTGTTTTAGCTACTATTCGATTTTGATAGGAGTCTATTGCATCTCTTGAAAAACAAGAAAACAAAAATTAAAACGTTCTTTCTTTAAATTTTTATTATTTATTATTATTTTTTTCAAATTCTCAAAATGACATAAATGGAAGCTTACGTTTATTTCAAGTAAAAGTATATGATGAATACAAACTTTTTAAGATTTCCATTTTCTAAAAAAAATAATTAGCTGCGGATTTTTAGCGCCCATTTGAGAGCTATTCTGACAGCGACCATGATGCTCCATCCACATATTCAGAAATTGTTAGTGGAATGACGCATATAAACTCATACGAACTGACTGAGTTCATGGGCCTCCTAGGAAAATAGACTACAAATAACTTGTCTGAAAACGAATCTCAAGATCTTCAATGAATTATAAGTTGCTTTCTATAAAATACATTGACAGCACAAATATAGACATTGCTTCCAAGTAGCAATGTTATACGTTGGATTCAAAACCAATAGGTAATATTTCTTTTTCTATCTCACAGTCACTTTTTTAAGTTTAATATAAAACTAAGAATGTTTCACAACAAACAGCATCAAAGATCTTAAGTTTCTTACAGCTCTTTTAGCAAAGGAAAGTATGTTAAAACCTATTTATATTAGAAAGATCAAAATATTAATAAGAGATTGAGAGAATTCAATGTGACCTCCATTTTGACATCACAGCAATTTATTCTTGATATATTTCTTTGATACAGACTGAACCCAAAACTAGGAGCCTGACAAAACAAAAGCAGGCTACTTAAAGACTACTAGATGATATTTAAAAGTTGACATGCCGAATGTAATTTTTGTATTTCAAATATGAATGCTCAACTGTTAGATTTACCTGAAGATATCAAACTGTAAAGTATAACGTTTGAACTTGACTGTTCAGAAACCTTTTCGTATAGTCTTTGGAACTGATCTTAGGTTTTCCAATTGCCGAAAAGGAATGAAAATAAAGAGAAATATCGAGAAACGACGAACGAAGAAAACTAAGCCTCTTTGATTTGGCTGATGTAAGAGACCTGCAAGGAGTCGTCATAAACTTTAAAAGAACTTGAGTAAAAAGTGCAGACTCAGCCAATTTGAGGACGGATTGGCCAAGAACGACTAAGGATCCACTTCAACAGGGTTGCAATAAAATTTTCACATAAAAAAGCTATTCATCTTTTCTTGGGTTTCAAAGAAATTTTATTTTAAGTTCAACTTAAAATGCTTCCGAATCTCGTGCAGTTCCATTGTTGCTTTTGCTGAATGAGGATGATTTTTTTAGCCGACTTTCTTGGGAAGGCGACGCTGATCACTTCACTCAGTTTGTATGTATTTCCGTGTGAGGTATTAGGGCTTTCACCTAATAACCTTTGAGTCTCTGGATTGATGTTCTTGAAACTTAGTATGTATATTTAAGAACTCAACAAGATCTAGCTTCTATATTTTGAAATCATGTCGAAGAAGGTTTGTGACAAGAAATTATGCAAGATAGCATTAAAAATTTCAGCAGAAAGATATTACAATCTCAGCAATGGGCTTCTATGATGTATTAAATAATGTATTTTAATTGTTTTAGTTAATTGAAGCTTCTCGTTAATTCCCTCATGATTTCATACAATTAATCCCAATTAATTAATTAATCAATTAATCCAATTAAGTGAGCAATGAGAATTTAATGATTCTTTTCAAAAAACGGAAATTTTATGTTGCTAATGGATCGCCCTTACTTTGATGCTTTACCGCAAAATTTCTTTTACTTGTTAAAAATATTTTAAATTAACATATCTGCTGATTACTAACAATGTATTACTCATGCGGACATTGAACTTGTGCAGAATCAATTTCAAAAAACAGAAATAATTTCTACAATGAAACGTCCTCGACAGGAATAAAACCTGCAACCTTCTGATCCGAAGTCAGACTTCTTATCCATTAGACAGCGGGGACTACATTCAAATTATTGTTATCGCTTAGAAGTGAAGCAATGAGAGAAGAACCAGAGAAGTAGAAAGTATGACGATGTTATTTGCACACAAGTAAAAATACAAGAAAAGGAAGTACACTAACGTAAAGAAAAATAAAATAAAAAAATATGAAAATTACGAAAAAAAAAAAAAAAACCCACACGCGGACATTGAGAAAAAAAGTTTAAAAGAGAAAGTAGATACAAATGGATTGGAACCGATAAACTCCAGTATATGAGTCGGAGACCTTACCCAATAAGCTATAGCTGACAACTGAAATGAGATGGACAACTGAAATGAAATGGTTATAACATTTAAGCATTATTTCATTGAGGAAATCCAATGAAATGATGCCCAATATCTCGAAACCGGGGGGGGGGGGGGGCTCCTGAAAATACCCTATTCCTACAGTGTTTCGGCCTCTGAACACGATGGTGAAATCCGTTTGTTGATCCGACCTACCATTCAGGAGTTGTTAGGGGTGGACAGACACGAACGGACGGACGGACGAACAGGACAAATGCAATCACAATTTTGGTGGCTATCACAATAGCTCTCAAAAGGGTCGCTAAAAATTTTCAAATAAGAAAAGGGTTTTCGAATATAAATAGTTTTTACAACTTAAGTAACATCTAATTTCGTTATTGTTAATCTTTTGTAAACTCTTTGTCTTTTTAAGTAACTAAGTTCAACATTTCCAAAGATTAAAATTAATCAACTTTAGACAACTTTCGTAAGTAATTTGAATTTAATTATTTTTTTCAGAAATTCTTATTGTGTGTATTCTGTAAATAATAATTTAAAAATAAATGTTTGTATTTTAAAGCATTTTAAGTCGTTCCGCCATGGCCGAGCGGTCTAGACGGCGGTCTGCCGTGTGGTCAGTGTATCGGAAGCCTGGTTCGAATCCCAGCTTGGGCATGGCTGTTTCTTCTTCTGTATTTCTCCCTGGGACTTTCAATCTCAGGGTTATTTCTGGCTGAGATGTGAATCTCGCTCCCCCTTCTTCAATTTCCTAGCCTCTCCTGACAGGTAGGGCTAGATCGTGGTCCAAAGTTGACCGTTATCGATAAAAGAAGAAGAAAGGATTTTAAAAGGAGGATTTTAAAAAATAGAGAAAAATAAAGTAATAAAAAAATTTATAAGGAAAGAATTCTGCAAAAAAAATTGACTTTATGGTTTTTCAGGAACTTCTTACTTCATAATCGCTTTTCTTTTGTCTTTTCTTTTGTTTATTTTAAGTTTCTAATTCTTTATTTAACTTTATCAATTCTTTTCAGTCATAATTTGTGTGAAGTTTTCAGGGAACTTTCTATTTTAATACTCTATTCAGCCGACTGCCGAGTACTTGTCTTGAACCCTAAAATAATAATAAAAAAGTGGATGATGATTCTAATGTGGAGAGTATACTTTTATGAATCCTTATCCTTCTTTCCAAAGTACGCCACTGTAATGTTCTCTATTACAAGCGATGAAAACAAACCTGAAAACACGCCTTCAGCGATCTGTTCATCGATCTGTGACGAGGGTAAGCTCTTCACTACAAACAGTCCAGAGTCATTCTTTAGGTTTGTCTTTTATTTGCCATCGAACTTCAGAGATCTTCTATCCTTCAACAATGTGTTATTTTTAATCAATCTTCCCATTGTAAATGCACCCTCAGTTACTTCTTTCTTATAAATTTTCACCATTTTTTTTTATCTCCGTAAATATTGCTGTTTGAATCCTATTCCGTCTTCTTTTTTATTAACAGATTTTTTTTAAACCGATTCCAACAAAAATTATCAACTCTCCAGATGTTTGCTTAATTGAAAATGAAAAATCTCTTTTACTTTCCGTTCTAGTTGTTGTTGTTTTAATTCCTCCTTGTGTATAATTCCTGTAAATTGATTTTAGGGCGTGGTCTTCTTTTTGGCAATGTTTAGAAGAGGATACAATCGGTGGTGAAAGTCTTCCGAGTCATCACCGTCAACCCCATCTGTGCTAACGTGATGGATATCACCCCAACAAACTTTCACCTAACTCGGTTACGGCAGAGGGCGGAGGGTCGATACAATACAAGATGCGGGTGAAAAGATGCTGTCGAAAAGAATGCGGGACCCTGTCACAGTATTAATGTAAGGAAAAGACATTAAAAGCCTCTGAATCGAAAGCTAATTTTTTTCTCTCAAAATATATATTACAAGCAAAATGCAGTTTTTCATTTTGAGGTTTAACTTCCTCATCGTTAACAATAGCTTTAATTTAACTTTTGAAAAATCCTTAACTTTGCTTGTTATTAACTCTTTCACAATTCAAAGAGGAAATTAAGAAACCAAAGGTCTTCAAAAAGGATAAAAAACAAATTCTAATAAAATTATTCATGTGGAGTAATTAAAAAAAAATACAGAATGTATCCATCAGAACTTAACCAGGATTCATAATCAGCAGATACGTAAGATAGCAAGTGAACTGTGGAAAGAAGCGGCTGAAACACTTGAGAATAGAATTAATTAATAAACTAATTTATTAACGTTTGGCTACTTGATGAAGCAAAATTATAGCTGAACACTTTTAAAGTCAACCGTATCTCAATACCAAAACTCAGTGAAATCATATTCATATATTTTATTCTTAGAATGAGAAATACTGGGGCGTTTATTCGAGACTAAAAACGTTTTTTAAAATTCTAAGAATTTTGACGTTTCGACCGGAGACATTCTGTAGAACAAAGGTGTAATAGAAGTTATCTAATTGTAGATGTACCGTTAATCTCATCATTGTATTTTCCATTTTAAAGATAAATCAAGGGAAAGTGCACATTGAATAATATTTATCTGTCTGTGATATATCAACTTTCTAATAGAAATACAGTAGAAGAAATACATGAATTTTACTCTTATGATATTGTTTTAAAAATCAGATAAATAAGTCCAGCTCCTTTATATTTCATATGCAAGATACATATTTAGAATCAATTCTTCATTTATTCAAGCTTAAGGGATAGTAATCTTACATCACTTTGTTTTCTTTAGATCCAATATTTTGGGAATTGTTGATTTAGAATCTCAATGTTGATCTATTATTAAAAAATTCAATTTCTTAGCTTCTTTAAGTTTTGGAACTGGATAAGCTAATTAAATCCAATCGGATTTTTTAATCCTTTGATTGTCCACGAGATTAAGAGATCTATTTTTAATAAATAATTAATATCCTTTGATGATTTTTTAACTTCCAGATTCAAAAAATAATAATTTTTGCTAGAACAAAAATATCTTCATTATAGTATTAGCCAAATTTTGAATTTATCGATAAATTCCATCTGGACCCTTAAAAATAAATATGTCGTGTATTTTATTAATTGAATCAAACAGACTGACATGACGAGGATAACTGTTGTTTTCGCAAGAGAGAGCTTCAAGAGACACAAACCATCTCTTTTTTATTTTAAAATTCTACGACTTTTTCTTGCAATCATTCCCAATTGAATTCCATTCTACGCCTTCCCTGTTTTTTTTTTTGCTGAGGGTCCTTTGCTGGATCCTAACGGATTCTTCATTTCTGTCTGACTGTAATGGATGAAGGGACAAAAGCGACGTCAGCAGCAGCGCCGATGGACACTTGATGGACGCCGCATCTCTCACCTAAATTCCCGTCGGTGACTTCTAAACTCAATTGTCAAGCACAACACAGAAGACACCCACCTCCATTCAACCTTTGAAACAACTTATCGTCTAAAAAACAGAATAAACTGCTTCTATCTCTTTAAAAATTATCATAAAGAGATTAAAGATGAAACTGGAACATTCATTTCATTGAGATTATAATTCTAAAAGTTCTTAGTTGATTTCTTCTTGAAAGTAACTTTGATTATAATTTCAAAAGAAGTGAAAATGACTCTCATCGACTAGTACTAATTAGATTTCAGGAATAAATTGTATTTTGGGAATGGATGAGGACTTAAGAACCGGTTTACGTTTAAAGATAAACAACAAATTAATACAGAACAAAACAATGTAGCAAATTGTAAAAAAAAATGGATATCAATAGATAATATTGAATAAATTAAATATTTCCAACATCATTCCAAAATTAAAATGTAAACTACATTTAATATCAAAAAAGCAAATTTTCGAGATTAAAATAAATATCTTCTCTTTTTCCAGCCTTAAATATCAATAATTACAACGTATGGAAAAATTGTTATTGATTTTGTACTTTCGGTTTTGAATTTTTTGTTGTTGTATTTTGTTGATTTTAACAAAGGTTCTTTATTTACATATAGTATTTTATTTTTCAGAATAAAGAAAAATTTTCTTTTGACATTCGTTAGCAATTTCGATTAGTTGTAAGTATGAATGTAAAGTTTTTAAAAACATTCTATTCTTTTATTCAGTTCAGTACGACCCAGTTCTATAGTTCTCACGAATTACATATTAAGTAGGTAAAAATAAATTGTATGGAACGTTTTATAAGAATATATAATTTTTTTTTTTTTTAGTTGAAGTGAGGAGATTATTAAATATCAATACTAACAAGGGAAGGCCACGATCCCACACATCGCGATTTCATTCACACTTGGCAGGTGTATAAAGTATACAATGTACCCGTCATAGATGCTGCCGGGTCACTGGTCAACCGTGACAGCTAACCAAAGGTTTGATTTAAACAGAAATAAAAAACACGAACTATAGTACATATAAGAACCTCTGGGCCTTGTAGTTTTATGTATGTTTCATTTCAAACCTTTGGTTAGCCGTCACGCTTGACCAGTGGCCAGTCAGCACCTACAACCGGTGCATTGTGAAATGGCAGTTCGCATTATAAGTATCTGCCAAGTAGGAATATTTATTCCATTGTATATTTTTTTTTACATCTATGTTATACCTTTGTGTTTTCCGTATTAATTAGATTTCATAAATTAAAACTGTAAGTAACTAGTTAATTAATATTTAAAGAATAATTATATTAAATGTAACTCATAATTTAGACTTGATCTTTGTAATATTATTCAAATAATTCCCTTAATGCACTGTGATGATATTATTACTCTTGGAAAACATCACTATTAACCGTTTCATCCCCACATGTAAACAAAGATTTTCCATTCTCTTTGAAATTGCCTCTGTCAAATTATGCTTCTCCCTTGAAGCTATTATTAAGCGCCATTGTATGATGATGAGCAGCTAAATGCTTGTTCTCTTCTTTGCTATTAAACGTTGTGAAATGTTTTTGCAAAGAGACTTCAAACAACTTAAAACCGAAGCGTAGTTGATTATTCTCCGAGGTAACATTGGCTGTCAACGGTAGATGCTCGTCATCCGTTCAAACACAGAAGAACAAAAAAGGAATAAAAGGAACGTTTTTGAACTGGAAACTTATCGAATAACCAAAGCAAACACCATTTAAGCTTCATGCTTTTCCATTAAGGTATTTTCGCGTAAAAAAGCCATATTTTTGGCAATCTCAATTTAATCTCCAAAGTATAGGTGGAAAACGCATGGGATATTGTTGGTAAAGTTTTTTTACAAAACTAATTGCTTAGTTATCATTATTTCTCGAATCTTATTATAGTGACTAACCACTCTATCTAATAACTCTACTAACTTTTAGGATTAAGAATAAATTCTTTACTTAATCTCGATCACTTACTAAAACTTAATTGTGAGATTCATTTGCATAGTGTTTCAGCTTACTAAGATAAATACCTTTTAATTACAGCTCTTTTAGTAGCAATGTACATTAGCAATTTTGTGACACCTTAAATATCTACAGGATCCGTCCTCTACTTGGTTTCTTTTTAAAAATCTACATATACTATAAAAAGATTCATCTGTCTAGGATACCTAATATATCATAACAGATCTATAAACAGATATGCGATTTTCAACTGGAAGTTACATTGTAAAACTTGTGCACTTTATCCTCTCTGATACATATTAAGAGGTATTTTATTTTATATTGCTTAAACCTTACACTACACTGTAGTTGCTACATTAGCCATGAGATGTATTACAAAAAAAGATATTAAATTTTCATATTTAATATTTTCAACTTCTTTAAAATAAAGACTAACGAAATGAAAGTGAATAAAATCTTACATAGGACTTTTACATACGAAGAATCATGATCATCTTCTCATCACATCCTGTGCTTCATTTAATGTATAATCAAGTACAGAACTGCTTTCCCTTCAAGTATCTATACAAGACCTTCCTTCATATTGAAGCTCTCTAGGTGCGTCTTTTTAATAAGAATGAAATAATCATAGTCATTGGGTGCAAATTCAAGAATTTTTTAACGTTTTTAGCTTTAGATCCTGCATCTTGTATAAGGTAAAGTTGGGAGAGATAGCACACAATTAGAATTTTCCACGTAAAATATTAAAAACCTTATTTTTTAAATGTTTGAAAGCTTTAAACTGTTGATTTATCCTTTGCTTTCATATTTATGTTTTTTTTTACGTTTTTAATGCTGTTTCTTATTTTTAGAATTTTAAAATTTTTTTGACGTTGAGTCATCTTTCCCATACCTATGGGAGAGGTGACACGGGTAGTAGGGAATAGATGGCCACATGGAATATGAGTAAGAGATTTGTGTAAATCAAGCTGCTACTTTATTTTTATAAAAGATATGAAATGAAACACTAAAATTAAGTTGAAAAATGATATTTTTTGAAACTGTTTGAAAAAAAAACTGTTTAATAAAAAATAAAATTCACTGCTGATCAAGACATTAAATATAATATTCCATATAAAAATAAATATATTTTTTACTCAAAAAGAAACAATATTAAAAAAACTAATACAAATAAAAACTGTTTAATAAATATTAACAGAAACATAACTAAATTCCTTTAAATAAATCCAATATATGACAATATCTACAAGGTCTCCTCCCCATTTCCTTCTGACTTTCAAAATAAACCACTTACAGTTATCAGATTTGCAAAATACTTTAGATTTTATTTTTTTAAGTCTATATGAAACTTAATGGTAATTTTTTTTTAAATTATGCAAATTCTAATTGTATTGTGATGAATATAAAATAAAAGACAGACAAAAATAAAAGAAAAAGAATAAAAAAGGGGAGAGATAACACTTTTTAGGTGTGTCATCTCTCCCCAAGTGATGGAACAGATGACACACACCGCCATTTCCACCAAATGGGATCCAAGATACTAGTGACCGGTACATGACCTTGCTTACTCTATTTATATGTTTACACAGTGAATTAATGCGAAAGATGCCTTAAAAATGGGCTGTTAACTAAACAAAGTTGCAAAGTGAACGAAAATTCGAGCACAAACCTGGCTATATCATTGGAAGAAAAACTCAATAAAATCTCATAAATCAATTCAGCACAAATACTCTACACACACTAAAGCTCAGACTGGCCTCGGGTTTTGGTCATGTGATGCGTTACAGTCTACTGCAAACCCTTCTTGAAATTACATTACATGTGTCATCTCTCCCCATGCGTCATCTCTCCCAATTTTACTATAAATGATATCAAGACATTTAAAGATTTCAATTCATTAAGTTGTGTTATTTCGAATTATTTATTACAGTGGTTCAGAATCATATCGCAGTAATTTTCACTTTGTCTGGTTCTTATTTTTCCACGTTACTCGTTGTTTATCCTTATTTATCATTTCCAAAAATCATCGAGTAACATTTCTGAAATGGTTTCCTCAGCCCATGAAGTCTTTTGAATGTAATTTGAAACATTTATAATCTCGTAAAGGTGACACTATATTCAGATAATATCTTCCAATGGTTCAGTGTAACATCTTTAAATCTTTTACAATAAAAAATGGAATTATAGCTTCCAAAAATTGTAAAGTTGACTCCATTTTGAATAGCTGATAGTTTCGCTTTTAACCAACAGATGGTGCTGGGTGCTCGGTTATTGCTGTCCACAGACTACAAACAAATTAACATCATCTCCCATTCTTTGATATTTATTAACTGAATTTATTTTTTTATTTAAATTATTTTTTTTTTTTGTATTTTGGAAAAGAAAACTGAGATCGAACGTTAGCTTTTGGGAAAAATATAAAATAATTTATCAACAATACCTGTTCTGTTGTTGTGATATTGTTGATTATAATTTATTCTTAAGATATATAAATATTAAAAAAAAAATATATGGAACAATTTTTACATCTTTTCTTTGGTAATGAAGTAGTCAGCTATACACTAATAGCGCTTGATAGAGAGAGTTATCCTAAAAAAAAAAATTAACATAACAAGTGGTACCCCGGGTTCAGAATGTGGCTTAGAAAATAATTTGGCTTAGTTATATGTAATTACAGTTTTGTTTTTGTAAGTAAACTGGTGTATAGCAGGCAGTATAACTTTGAACAGTTTAAGACTTTTTTCCTTCAATTTTTGTATCGAATTTATAAAAATTCTTTTTTACTTCTTACTTAACAATAGCATTTTTCAAGCAGTTCCAACTCTTCTAAATCGGTATTAATCAACTTCGGAAAAAATGTGAATGAAATTAAAATAAACTTTAAGAAAACAAAGTTGGTTTGATTTGGTTCTAACTTCAGAATTTGGACCAATCATGTTAGTAATTATGAACTCTCGGCGAATAAATCATTTTCCTAGAATACCCGACGAATCAATCTACATTTTACCATTATAAAGACAAAAAAGTGACAGACAAAAATCCATTGGGTCCTTCACTCCAGTCCCACAAAGATGCTTTGGTTTTGTTTATAAAGGATTTGTTAAAGGAAATATTCATTATTATATTAAATAGTTTCTGTAAAATCAATAAAGTAAGTTTTCTCAATATCAAAGGTGCAGAAAAGTTCTTTGTAGTCAATGTAAGCATTTTTAGCTTTTTAGTCTTCTGATACAAGTATCAAAAGACATATTCCCGAAAAGCCAATTTAACGTTCGTAATAATTCATAAAAAGAGAGAAAAAAATCACAACCGGACAAACAATATGTCTTCGCACATTGAGCTAACATCAACGGGAATTCTGAACAGCTGTTTCATCCTTATTAGGAATCATCAGCAGAATTTACCCTTGATGTTTGGCTCAGTTGCGCGAAAGCTTGGTTAGGATTTTTCTCTCTACTTATATTCCATTTTGTCGGGGACAAGTATCATTAAAATATCATTAGCAACAATGACAACAATCGCAACAATTGTTATTAGCAACAATGACAACAATCGCAACAAAAATCGCAACAATTGCTTCTTTTGCAACAATCACATTTATAACAATAAGGAAATTAAGACAATATCAATTATATTTTCATAGACGTATCAAAAGACGTTGCAAAGCATTGTGATTGGTTTACTGATAGCTATCTCTATCTTGTTTTTCATTAGATCCATTGTTGTAGACGAAAATATGAACCTTAATCGAATTCTATTTTGTTCTGGCATCAAAACGTTTTGCAGTCTACTCACTTGTCATTAAGCTATGAAATTATAAACAAAATGAAATTATAAACAAACAAAGTAGGGAAGGATCACAAGACTAAATACAAAGCATTGAACAGGAAAATGAAAAGCATGAAAAGTAATATGAAAATAAAGTATTTTTCATATTCTTTTAATTTTGATGGAATTAAACGTGATTAGCATGTTAACTTTTTCCGTTGTAGATCTATTCATGCAAAGTATTTGGAATACTATCTGGGGGCACGGCAGTGAGCCGAAGGCAGGAAGGGCACTACGTACCTTTTCTGGAAGTGTTTCGTCGTATTTTCGAACCCTCATAGCTTCGGCCTGGA
>JAFIDM010000002.1:6748332-6761865 GCA_023159025.1 Thereuonema tuberculata
TAAATAACTAAATTACGAAGCACAAATTTTCACTTACGAAGCACTAAGTAACTTGGGGAATCCTGCACGGGTGTACACGTGCATTGAACACAGAATTTGCAAGCTTATTTTGCAAATTAATTTCAGTAATGTTTCGCTCAAATAAATTGTAGAAATTGTAGGCTATCCACGGGTTGCCTATTCTAACTAACGATAACTTGATTTAACACACCCTATCTCTAACAAACGCATCGAGAATTTGAGGCGCGGCCGCCAATACATCGTCCACGGCGATCGACGAGGCCGGGTGCATTGTAGAAAGGTTAAGAGCAAAACTGCGGCGAGAGAGAGAGATCTAACTCGAACACCCCGTTTTATAAACTTTAAGAGCGCCGCTGTGTGACGTCACGCGTCGCACAGACCATACGGATAGCAGGATTGCATATCTGCCCAAATAAGGGAGATTACCTCATAATTACCTCACATGGAGTGATAATGCTAATTAACCAATAGAATTACAATGCTTACAACAATTCCAAATATGGAATGATGGCCACAAGGAAATTCCTAAGAATAGGAAATTTCCAAACTCAAATAAACTCAGCTTAATTAAAGCAAAAAGAAAATTAATTCCTTATCAAAATCCTTAAATTCAACTAATCTTAAATTACACAACTACTTAAAACACCTAAATTTCTAACACTAAATTGCATTAAATCCTAATAAGTTACATTTAAAAGATTTATCTCCTAAAATCCTAAATTAAAATAAATTAAAGCCTAAACTAAAATAAAAATCACTGACAATAATTAAAACTGTCCCTAACGAAGTCTTTCGCCATTAGCTTTTACAAAATAATTACTTTGAAATTATTTTTCTTAATTGACATTTCTTTTGTCTTTACAATGATAATAATATTAATATTCTAATATTTTAATAGTTATAATAAATCGACATATGAGTATTGTCACAATATATATATGTGTGTGTGTGTGTGTGTGTGTGTGTGTGCGTGTGTATAGGGCCCTAATAATTTGTGAATCGCTGGATGGATCTGTTGGAACCTTATTAGACTTATTTTACGGACTGGAGGCGATTTAACCAGTGCAATTTAAACTGTTCGTTTTCGAACAGAATCACCACTGGCGGACGATTCCACTCCGCAGAGGGGGTGATACGCTGAGATGGGCATTTTCCTAAGAAATTCTTTTGGACATTTTCGCTTTTAAGAAAAAAATAACGGAGGAGCATTTTTGCAATAGTATTTATTCTTTCCATAATTCTTTCCCGAAAAGCGCAAATAGAACGCAGCTACTGGTAAACTAACACTGATAAAAAGTAAACATACCCTCTTTATTTCTCCTAACCCCTATTTTGATGAAATCGAAGGAGATCTGACGCATGCGCAAAAGCGCTGAAGGTTCTCGTAAACAAAAACGGACAGTATACGGATTCGAAGCGACAAACCTCAGTACAAGATTCTGAGACCTTAAGCATTACAACTGAAATGAGATGGTTACATTTCTAACATTTAAGCTAATAGAGAAAATGCAATGAAAACAATGCCAAATATCTCGAATTAATTTTTATTTTTTCAGAAAATGGAATTTTATTACTGTTTGCTTTTAATAGAATAATGGGAGTGTTTGTGCTTCAGTCATTTAAAAAATACTAACTGAAAGACCCGTTCTTCGTACGGATTCTAAAAAACAAATGTCCTGACGGGGATGAAAAAGAAATTGCAATTGTGAGATCACTTCAAAACTTTCACGGTTGGTAAAAAGAAAAATAACTCAAAAGGTGCGATTTCATTACAAATTTATATCTATCCCGAAAACCCCATAGAAGTATCTTTCAACCATTTTTGCCCATCCACTCACCGCCCTCCCGTGTGAAACAATAGTTCCAAGTTATTCGAATTTTGTAACTCGAGATTTCTTGATATGAAATTAATATCGAGATCGAAGAATATCAGATGTTCACCCCTTTTCCCCTTCTCCCTCCTGTTTACACCCCTAGTTCCAGATTATTCGAATTTTGTAATGTCATAACCCTATCAATTCAAATATTCCCCAGTTCCTACAAGATCATCTGATAAATCTACAAATCTATATCTACACCGTCTATTGTGCACTACTATATTTTGGTTCTAATTATCGCCACCATGTTAATATGTGGCGCTATTATACACAACAATATTTCTGTAGTTTCCATTGTCGCCACCAGGTGCATATATGGCGCTGTTTCATATATTTCATCCCTTTTCAACCACTGGGGGGTGTTGAAAAAGGTAGCCCGTTTTTCCGTAGAGTCCTAAAGAGTATTTCTGCAAAGTTTGGTCTAGTTAGATCAAAGGGTCTAGGAGTGGATAAACAAACAAACACACAATCCAACAAATATTCTCCTTTATATATTGGGTGAGTGCAAAAGTTCTACCCGTTTTTATTACACGCAAAGAAGAGCAAATAAATGCAAAATGAACAGTACCTATTATTGTGCATAATCCCCATTCCTATCTTGAACCTCTTGCCATCTTTCTGGTAGGAGATGAATCCCACGGCGGTAAAATTCCAGCGGTTTCGTCTTGGATGGCAGTTTCACAGCATCAAGATCATCAAAGATTTTCTGACTGAAGGCATTGTTCAACGCACGAAATGGGTGATAGTCAGTTGATGCCAAATCAGGAGAATAGGGAGGGTGAGGTAAAACCTCCCAACCAAAGCCCAGTAACTTTTGGTGAGTGATGACAGCAGCATGTGGCCTGGTGTTATCGTGATGAAGGATAACACCGCGACGATTGATGAGACCTGGCCGCTTTCTTACCAAATTTGAATGCAGCCTGTCTAACTGTAGACAGTAGAAGGCAGCATTGATGATTTGGTTTAGTGGCAAAACCTCCCAGTGAATTATTCCCTGCACATCCCACCACACACTCAATAACACCTTCTTGGGATGAAGTTCAGCTTTCGAAGTCGATGCAGGCGGATCAGAAGAGCAACACACAGTCCTACGACGCTTTACGTTACAGTACACAACCCACTTCTCATCTCCTGTCACAATTCGTGTCAAGAATGGGTCATTTTTGTACCGGGAAAGCAAGGAAACACAGGTGGCGATTCAGTCATGCCGTTGCTTAGTTGTCAGGTTATGTGGAACCCAACGATCCAACTCTCTCGTAAAACCCAACTTAACCAGCCGTCTCTCGACCGTTGTCCGGTGTACGTTGAAGGTCTCCGCTAATTCTTCCACGGTTAGGTTCGGGTTGTTCCTTATGGCTTGGTCAATATCGTCCTCTCCAACGTGTGATGGCCGTCCACTCCTAGCCTGAACTTGGCAGCTTCTGTCTCCTTCCCTAAATTTACGAAACCATCGATGACATGTGCTTTCGTCTATTGCATCCTCCCCATAAACTTGACAAACATTGCGACATGCTGCGGCTGCCGTACTCTTTTTATCGAACTCGTATAACAAACAATGTCTTATATGCTCCTTCTCGCTTTCCATGTTACACCCTCTGATATTTTTTTTGAGATGATTAACTTTGTGAGACATTTGTATATGTGAGGCATCCACACGTTTGATTGGCAGACGATTTGCGTCATTACAATGTCATGTGTGAGGGCAAATTTTCATATCCAAAAACGGGTAGAGCTTTTGCACTCACCCAATAGATTAGCGAATAAGAACTGTAAGGATGTTAAGAAAAGTAAGCTTTAAGTTCTTGTTTAGCTTTTTTAAGTAATCCAACCTTTGATATTGAAACCTTCCAATGGCGTTAATGTGACTTTTTATCTAACTTATTGTATTCTAATGGGAATTTAGTCAAGTAATTGCATTATTAATAATAGTGTATTGATAATTTTTGAATTTTCCTGAAAGCTCTAGCAAATTTTGCGTTAAGATTCTGGAAACTCTAATGAATAATGGAAAATTATTCATTCCTTTCAATTTTAGTTATATTTGGAGGTGAATTTGGAAGATGTACTTTGATTATCCTTTATCCAAATTTTTGAAAAAACTTATACAGTCATTCTTTCCAGAACTGCATCAACTTTAAGTCTTTGCTGCTTTCTTAAGAAATCTCTTAGATCCTATTTTTTTTTTAAGAGACAGAGATCATAAATAGTAACATAAGTCTATCACATGATTATTTACAAACAATTGATCAACTGACACACGAGGGTTGTCCAGCCCTCTTTATATCTACTCTTCCTAATTGTTTTCAGATGAAGACATAAGATTTGGACAAATGTATCAATGGGAGATCCATTATTTTTCAAGTGGAAATCATGGCGTATTTTGTGGTTATTACTTCAGCTGAGTTGTCTGTCTCATCGAAGGTCCAAAGGCCACCAATAACTCTCCAATTTTGAAACGCTTCAGGCAATGGAGGCTTTAGCTATATTTCATCAGTTTCTTCCAACATTGATTCTTTTTATTACTTTTTTATAGCCTTCCGGCTCCATTTTTTTTTCAATGCCCTTTATGAAATATTTTTCGTAAAGCTAGGAAACCTATTTACATTTTCATTATCAGTATTTAGCAACTGTTATCTAAGTGAACTTTTTGTACATCATTTCATTTATATTTTGAAAGATATTATTTTCGATCAACTCCTCGTACATATACATCATTATCATGTTAATCATTGTAACGTTAATTCTATAAAATTAAACAACATTTGCATTGCTAACTATAGAAAATTAAACAATATATGCATTATTGCATTGCACAGTAGTGAAAAAAATACATAAGCAATGTTCATTGTACAAAAGTAACATTTCCATTGTATATTTTAAAAAAAGATTAAGAAATCACTCCATAAAATTTACCAACATACGCAGTGTTCGCTGCCCAAAAGTAAAAAAAAAAACATTTACAATATTCATTATAAAATGACAATGCCATTGTTTAACTAGGAAAAAAATTTGCATTCTTTATTGTACAAAGTGAAGTAACATTTATGTTATTCTTCCTATGAAACTGTCCAGTAGCCAAGTAGTGAGGCGCTTGACGTCGGCCTAGAGGAGCCGAGTTCTATTCACAATTCCAACAGAAGTCGAGGATTTTTCAACCTGGACTCTTCTTCAGGCGGGTCTACCCAGCCCTCTGTAGAACGGGCACCGGGATGGTTAGAGACGGGCGTCCTCGTACTCACTTAGCCCTTTGATCATGAAAGGCCGGTGCTTCAAGAAAGAACTTCATCCAGAGCCTGTAGTGGACACCTTAACTGACATAGAAAATTAATAAACATATCCATTAAATTCGAATAGGAATAGTTTAGGATTTATCATCATATTCATCATCACAGACAAACTGAAAAGATCTGTACCTTCAATTTCTGTTTGGGGATGTAATAAATAAGTTTAGATATACTGAAAATGACATTTCAACTCGATAACTGATTTTCAAAATATTCAAAAAATCTTGAATCTCAAGAAATCATTGGATAAGCAGCGAAGCGAATCAGACTTAAGAAAAAAATCAAGAAATATTTTTGAAATGAAGAATATGTTAAACAAAAGATTAAAACAGAACGAAATAGACACTGTGTCCCTTTAAACTAATAAAAATTGATATTTTTCGTAAATTATTAGAATAAAATTCAATTAGGAATTAAAAATTAATGCTTAAATATACAAGGTTAATTATAAAATGAAAATGTTAAACTAATCAATAAGACAATCACTAATTAATTTAGTTATTATAAATAGCACTGAACTCAGTGCACAGATTTACCAATCTCTGCAATAACAAATTCCATTTGTAATAGTTAAATTAATTAGTGATTGTTTTATTGATATACAGTGACATTGACTTGAATGGCAGAAATGGAGTATGAAAATAGATAGATCTTCTGTAATATATACTAAAATTCATAATATTCAAAATTTACATATCAATAGTAGATAGAACTATACTATTTGAGGTTTCGTAAATAAAAAAAGTATAAAAATCTATAAAAATTAAAACTTATTATCTGCCATAGTAGCTAGTCATTAATAGACAGATATTATTTAGCAAGTTGTTCTAATTTATTTTTTTTTGTTTACTTATTTAAAATCCAGTTTTAGTAGTGTTCTAAAGAGCTATATAATAAAATCTGCATTAAAAAATATTAATTTAATTATAAAATTAGGTTTAAATCAATCGAAGAGTCATCTGATTATATAAATCTAAACATATTTGGCAGATGTTAATGATTTCTTAAGCAAAATTTTGCTTTTTAATTGCGGTAATTGATTGAGAATTGTGGTGGTCCGTGGATCAAAAATATAATTTTTTTAATCCCTAACTTTGGTAATGATAGTTCATAAGAATAATGGTCAATATGCATAAAAAGACATGCATGATTTCAGATTATCAAATCTAAACTTAGTGCGTAATTATTACATAAATGATGAAAAATGGAGATTTTTTTTAACAAAAGTATCAAATCACCAATGTATATATAAAAAAAACTGTAGTATTTTTCTTATAGGTATGTAAGGTTATAAATAGTTCCCCCTCACCTCTATCTCCCTTATTCAGGGTCTGCATCGCCTTACCAAACACTCTGTAAAATGGTTATTTAATTCTGGCCTAATGAAACATACGTACTATTTTAATATTACTTAATCAAATTTAAAGATTACTATAAAATCTATTATAGAATATCAAATGTATTCCAAAGGTATATTTCAGTACACTCTAACATGTATTTCATTTGCCTGTATTTCCATTGTGCTCTTGAAATAGAAAATATTAAAAAACGTTTTTATAAAAAAATTGCATTTCCAGAGCAGTTTTAAAATGACAACTAATATTATTCATTTAATGTTCATTTTAAATTAATGTAGCTTTAACTAAATCCTCCCAACAGTATTTGGCTTAAATGCTAAATCAAAAAGTGTTAACTTTGGCTGATCAAAATTGTTTAATTATAATTCACTTTGACAAGACAGGCATCACGGAAAGACACGAAGCCAGGGATGATTTTAAACGCTAGTACAACGCGACGGGAGCCACCCCAACGTCAAGATCGATGAGAAACGACAAGAGGCAATAAATTGGAATTTTCTCGAAAGTTTGTGTTGCGGTCATCGATACAGATCAGAGGACGTGAGAAGGATTTCGACTTCAGAACAAGATTGATATTCTTAGAGAATAACTCGTCAGAGAATGATATTCATGACATCAACATGATATCAAGTTACCAAAAGATTTGTTCTGCTTCAGAATCAATGGAAGTTTCTGAATATTTAACTTATTTTCAGACCAACTTAGCCAAAACAATGGTAAGTGAATATTTATGAAATAAAATAAAAACATTCTAACTAAATTATAATTTTCAATTTGATTATAAAATTAATTAGTATTCATTCTGGCATTTTTGCAACAGCTATTCACATAACAGTGATGTAAAAAATATATATAAATATTTTATATATTTCGTAGTAATAATATAGTAATTTACGTACATTTTATAATTAATAAAAAATCATTTATTCTTCCTGAATTATACATTTTTATAAAAACTGTTCCGTAATGTTTCTTTCTTGTTATTACTTTAATTTTTTTGCTAATATTGTACGGGCAGCTCTCGTTTTACGCCGGTGTTGTGTTTCTATGGTGGTGTCGTAAATCGAATCGACGTAAAACGAACCCATTGTATGATGTAAACAGAAGAGATGCCTTCCACACATCCAAAAATATTTTTTTTAATTAATTAAAGCATGCTAATATAAGTTTTTACAACTAAAATCATTATAAAATATTTATGCATTTTCATAGAACTACTAAATTAATATAAAATAATAAATAATAACTTAATTATTACATGCCTACAGTGTAGAGTTTCTCAGAGTTTCGACGGAGGCAAAAGTTCTATAAACACTTGGACGACCCTTACCATCTTCCATTCGATGAATCACTTCATTTTATCTTCCAAAGATATGGAACGGCGTGGTTTTTCCACCTCGGGAGTTGCATTAGTAGATTTCGTGTTACCACACATGGGCACCTTTATTTTGTAAAAACTTTTTTCACTATTAATTGTAATATGTGTTTTATCATAGCATTCAGAGGCAATCAACGCTGGATGATTGGGCGAAACAAAAGCAAAGACAGAATGGGTGGAGTCTAAGTAAAACTGTTAAAGTTGACTGCGTTCACCGTTTGTGGCTCAAGAAATTTCGCTCAAGAAATTTAATTTTTTTTTCTTCGCATTCTGAAGTTTTTCAAAAAATATTTTTCCTCATTTTGGCCTAAATTCTAATCGGCGTAAATCTGAATCGTCGTAAATTGAACCGTCGTAAAACGAGGGCTGCCTGTATTTAGTTCTTTGTTTTTAATATTTTACGTTTTTCAGTGCCTATACGTTTGACACCATTGATACTTTGAATTTTAGCGTTCCTTATTGAAATAAGTACCACAACATTCAAATGTAGGTTCTTTGTTTTGTTTTCAATCGCTTTATAAGAGTTTCATGTATTAGCATTGATTTCCATTTATGTGATAGAAAGATGTGACCGAAATCACGAGATAATATCTGTAAGATAGTTTTGTAGTATCAATGAAATGATAAAAAGATAATAAAACAAGGTTTCAGCAATATTAAAATTATGCTTTATGCTAACTTTAGTTGCATTTTTAAGTTGCAACTAAATAAGAAATAAGATTCCCTTTTTGTAATTATCTGCAAAAGTGGAGATATTCCATTATTGAAAGGCATTTTGAAGCACTTGGACCTTTTTCATTGGAATTGCATCAGATCTAATGGAATACCGGATTAGATTTAATGAGTTTGATTACATCTTTGGAAATGGCTCGACTGCGATAAAGTAAACATATTGGGATATCAACGAGAGATTAATAGATGCAATTATCACAACATGTGAGATAATTGTAGTGTTTTTCTTGGAAAATAAAAACCACAAATTGATGCTGAAATCACGAACGAATCCAGATGAAAAGCATCAGCAAAAGCTGACGTCAGAGAAACAGAAAAATAGAGGAATTGGAAGAATAAGCAACGAATTTAAAATATCGGAAATGAAAATTAAACGGAATGAAAAAAATCGAGGAAAATGAATTATTTTGTTTGGAATTTGAAAGAGGCATTTCTTAGGTAGTTATTGAAATATGAGAAATATGGTTATTATTAAATTGAAGTAATAAGAATTTTGTAGAAATAATAGTGAAAAAATTATTATTTGATAAGTATTTATTGATTTAAGCTTTTAATGTGATTATAAAAATAATTAATGAAAACTAAAAGAAGAGAAATATATGTTGAAGAAAAAAGACGAATCGATTAACTGCAAACCGTTTTTTAATGAAGTACTAAATTACGATGGTATAGGGAATATAAAATGAAGACGTCACGATTTGTTTTTTTGGTGATTTGTGGAACATTACAAGAAAATGGCGATCGGAATCCAAGAAGTGATGGCGGCTCACGACTGTTACGAGGAAGGGCAAAATAAGTAAAGATTCTTTTACGATAATGGATGAAATTAACCAGGCTCCAAATGGAAGGTTCATTAGGAAATATTAAAGATAAAGAAACTGTAAGTCACATCTTTATATTCGTTTATGGAGCGCGATTCTACAGATGAAGAAAGATTCGAATACATAGATAGGATAATATGATTCGAATGAAGCATAAAGTTTTAAAGGGCATCGAATGTTTGAGTAAATTAATTCAGAAGATATTAAATAGATGCAGTTAAAGAACATTAATTAAAGACAGATATTAGAATCTACATTAAGTGAAAGATGAATTATTTTTTGCGTTCAAGATATTTATCCCGTAGGGTTAACAAGTGGCAGGATGCCAAAATAGAGTTTACCAATATATATGAGAAGTGTAAATTGCTGAATTAAATATTGAAGGGCTAATTATTAGTGAACATTAATGACAATTTATAAATAATTAACTGTTGCAAGATATAAGAAGTAATTCTGAATTTTTGTCAACCCAAGTAAAGATTTATCAAATGGAAGAAATGGGAGATAAACTTTAAAGAACAGATAATATTGTGTATTGATTTTAAGAAGATCAGTGATAATTATTCTAATTAAAGTGTGATACATGAATTCACTTAATTGCATTTTGATAATTATAGTATAAGGTGAGAAACCATTATAGAATCTATGTGTGTAACAGACCAGAGACTATGAATAGTTAAGAAAGTGAATTTCTCGTTTTCAAGTTGACATGAACTATTTTATTCAAAGAATCTTAATTCTTATACACTGTTAACCATTCACTTAGTAAAGTTATTTTCTGCTATGTTAATAAATATTTATATACTGTATTCAAAGGTTTAACTGACTTATTATTATTTAATTATTATGAAAGAAACAAATAATTTTTTTTTCTACAAATTTTTATACTTATATTAAAGCACCTTCATTACAAAATATTTTTATTAAGTAATTCAGTCCTTAGACTGGTAAACATTCGATGCAATTCTAGAGAATTCCCATAGAATCACCTGGGAAAGATACTGAGGTGTGTTCCCGTGCCTTCCTCGGGAAGTCATTATGGATTGGCTTCAGACCGAAGGGAAAGTAAAGAAGAGGCTGACAAACAGCAAAGGAAATAGAAATAACCAAGCCGCGACCGGGATTCAAACCCAGGTTTCGACACATCTGCCTTGTGAGAGGTCGCCGCCTTGCGACCATTACAAAATACTGTCACTAGTCAGAATATTTAAAAAAAAATATTCCTATTAGGCTACTTCATCACGGGAAAATTCTCGGATTAACTAATAAGAAATGTTCATGAACTTTGCGTTATTTCGGTAATGACGCAAAGTGATTTCGGTAATGTGATTTCGGCAAAGTGATTTCGATAATGACGTAATAATGAAAATGAGATGATTTTAATTTTCTTAATTATTTAATAAACATTTATGAACTTTTCCTTTCTGTAGGAGATTTTATTTTATTTATTTGAAATAAATAAATATTATTATTATTTTTGAAAGCTTTAAAATATATTTAAGTAAATTAATATGAAATAAATTTGAATAACGAAACGTAATAATTACTTCAGCGAAGAAAATGAATAAGAAAGGCAACACTGCCTCGATTTGGGTTGAGATGAGATGAGATGACGACATTAAGAGAACAATAGTTAACTTTATTAGTGAGAATTGAAGTTATGTTGATTGACAGCCAGATGGCGCAGGATCGAGAATCATTATGACGTGGAGAGAATTTGCAAAAGCGTGTTACGTCACCATTGGAAAGCAGTAACGTCACAGATTGGAAAGCGACTTCAGCAAATGGCGTTGTGAAGGGTTGAGCAAAGTTCTGGCGAGATGTTTAAAATGTGCTACGCAGTTAGACTACGAGCTACTGAGAATTTTAATATCAACGAACTCAATAAACTGTAAGTAGAAATCTTATTCAAAATATTCCATTGAGGGTCTATTGAGCATTGGATTTTACATTCTGCAAACAGAGTTCTGAAAGTGAAGAAAGTCACGGGAAGACATAATCACAAGACTTTTGAAGCGCGAAGAGAATTGCAATTAACGGGTATTTGATTTAAAGCTATTGTACAAAGTATTATTTCTCAATTATTTATTTGAAGAATTATTTGAAGCTTTATTTAATTTGTCGCAACTACTAAAGTGTAGTAGAGGGAACAGATTAGTGAGATTTGTTATAATAGAATCTTCCGCAAGTAGCGTAAAACGATTCAATTATTATTTGCGCTTTAATGAAGTGAACTGGTGCGAGTTGTGATTATAGAATTCTTAAAGAAGAATTATATAATGATGAAAGAGAACTGTTAGTAATTTCTGTACTTCAAGATATTAATGTTAGGAGATAAGTTAATGTTAAATGACTTAATATAGAACTGTAACGTGAGTCGTAAAATTCAACAGGGTGCAGCTTAAATATTTCACGCGGGTGAAAAGCCATAATATTATGTCACATATTGTGAAAAGCCAGATAATATTAAATTACACATTGTGAAAAACCAATTAAAATATTTCACACAAGTGAATAGCCAAAATAGTATTTCACACAAGTGAATAGCCAAAATAGTATTTCACACAAGAGAGAGGCCATTATCCTAATATAATTGATACCAACGGTATTGGAGCAATACAGGGAAGACTTATTGAAGTGAAGCAAGTTAGTGCTTATAAGAACTTATAACTTATGAACTTATAACTTATGAAGAACTACTTTTAAAATAGTTAAATACTTTTAAAATATTAAAAGTATCTATGATAGTCTTAGATACTTTTAATATTTTAATCCTAAGACAAGTTTTATGAAGCTGATGGAACTATAGAAATAACCCGAACCATTATTAGAGGTTTTTCTGTATCAGCATCATAGTTGTTATAAAAAAAAAAAAATAAATCCGCTCAATATTTTTATCTCAAAACCTTAGTAGTACTCTGCATTTAATTCCAGTAAATTCTAATATAATACTATTAGATACAACTCGATATAATTACACTTTCTTAAATTAATTTATTTCATTTATTTCCGTTCAGGCATAGCCAAGTGGCGATAGATTATGTCTGAATCTGGGTTCGAATCCCGGGATATTTCATTTCTTTCCTGCTTGTCTTATTTTTCTTCTCTTTAACTCCTTTGGGTTACGTAAGGCCATTGTTCTTCATAATAGGGCCTGGACAATAGCTAGTGGGGTGTAAAAATGACCCTTCACGTCAAAAAAGGATATAATTTTGAGACACAAAATAAATGATTAACATAAATTAAATATGTTAAAATCATTCAAAAGCAATATTTTTAATTTCTTCTTCCTTCTAGTTACATTAATTAATCATCTTGAGTTTTGTGATTATTCTGCTGATTTTTCGAGGATGTATTCAAAGTTGAATGTATTCCAACCTACTATTCCAAGTTGATGATTGTAAAAGCTTGTAAGCATGCTTTTAAAGACTTATTGCTAGAAAATTACTGACATAAAAAAGTGTCGTAGTCATTCAAATAAAAGTTTGTACAAAATTTTGTTTCTGAATATTGTTTTAATACTTAGTGAAGAATCATGATGTCACCTCTGAAATTTAATCTAATATTCAGATATTTTTCAAAAGTCTGTTAGGCTTTTAGTAGAACAAAATATATTTACATCTATAATTTGAATACTTAAGTACTGAAGTCTAACGACTTCAATATTTAATACAGAGCTGTCAAATTATTATGGCCACCAACAGCGTGAATTGTTCTCTTTTCCTGTCAATTCAGCAGCAATATTTCGAGGCCTGACGTCGATGAAATTCGGGAAGGTAGCTGCAGATGTGGCAAAACGCAGGCTTCAAAGTTTTTTTTTTTTGTCGGTCATGACCTACATCTAATTTAGCAAATCTCATTCTTAAGGTTTTCTTTACTTTAATTAAGATCATAAGAATTTAACGTAGCTAAATAATGATAACCAAGGAAGGCACAAGGCTAAGTAAAAGGCTAAATAATGATAACCAAGGAAGGCACAAGGCTAAGTAAAAGGCTAAATAATGATAACCAAGGCAGGCACAAGGCTAAGTAAAAGGCTAAATAATGATAACCAAGGAAGGC
>JAFIDM010000002.1:6769313-6791971 GCA_023159025.1 Thereuonema tuberculata
TATCTTCATTTTCAGGATTTGGGTTATTTTTGCAACACCCTTTGTGCACAGCAACTTATTAATTACTTATTCGACTTCTTTATTTGTTTCTTTATATTTTACATCAACTCTGTCAATCAGAAGTATGTACTTTAATTCTTCATCATTAAAAGCTATCTTCCACTGAAGATTCTATGTTACTCATTAATAATTCTTTCTCTATTCTTACAATTTATTCTCTTCATTACTCTCTTGAGTATCATTATTTTCTTCTTCAATCTCCGAAGAAAAGCTTTGATCATTTGCTTTCTAAAAGTCTTGGAACTCATTTCTACATTCTTATACATTTCTTTCTTGAAGTACCAATGTCAATAAAACAAGCATTCCGTTTTAAAGCATTTTGTTCTTTTCTAAATCGAAGAGGGTATTTTCGCATTGATACCTGAACAGATTTCTTCTGGAATCGTTTCTTATTTTAATTCTTTGGCTCGTCTGAGGAGACTTCTTCTACATGTGCAAATTTCTTTAAATGTTTTAACACTTGGCTCAGTATTGTTCCAATTTATTCTCAATAAGTTCTCTGAGATTATGTGATGAACGGTTAGCCTGCTAGTTAGACTCGATAACGACTGCAATAAATCTCCAATATTCTAAAATGAATGTTAGTCAATTATAAAATGTTCTTTCTGTATCATTATGGTGCAATTCAAGTTTGCAGTTGATCTATTCAATTTAGGGACTAAAGAACAGCTAGAAACAATTTAAGAACTTTTAATATAATCCATCACTTCATTATTAAACATTCTCTATCTTCCACAGTACTTTACATTTTTCTAAGTGAAATCTATTAAGCCTCTAACCAAATTGAAATTTGATGAAACTACTTTAACTTATTTTACTTCAATAGAATAAATAATAGATATTTTCGTAGATACTTTTCCAAAGATTTAAGCATCTTTCTGATGCCCTAAAGATATTAATAATCAGATCCAAACCTTGAATAGATTAAAGTAATTCAATGTATATATTTAAATATAGATTACAGGTGACTTAATATTTCTCAAATAATATTTAACTTGATTGTAAATATCTTCTATTATCTAAATCTGATGAACTTCTTTTCTACAGCTATTGTCTTCGTTTCTAAAAACTTAATAATAAATATTAGTTCGTCCTCGTCTGGAATGGTGTTTGGTTTTCAGGATCGTCAATTTAATTTCAGATTTAACTTTAAATACCTTGAAATCTTCGAATTGTTTTCGTTGAGGATACATTCCTTATCACTATCCTTTGACAGTTAATCTCAATTTTCTCTCAGGAATAGTACGCGTTCCATTGTCATTTTAGAATGTGCTTTAACCCTTTGGAATGCATGAATTGGCAGTGTAAGTCTCCACTAATCTTCCTTTTAAACCTCGGAATATTGGGAATATTTTGCTGAGTTATTTGTCTATACTAAGCACGCTTTATTTTTTTTTCACAATATTGACTTTAATGGAGGAAAAACAATTGAGATCCTTCCTCCAGAACTCTTACATAAAAATCCAACTTCTCCCGAATCCAAGTAACAATTCTCCAATACTGTTTATCCTTTATTCTTTACAATAAATTCTTTATATTCTTGATCCTTTATCAAATACTCAAATAGGCATCGAGAAAGTTAATATACACTTTCATCCCTTCAGATTACTAACTTTTATTAGGCCAAATATATTTTTCCAAAATGTTATTAGTTTTCATTTAATTGAAACTTAAATGAAGTCATCATTTCTCTAACTTGTAACTATTACGAGCTTCGTTGTTTGTGACTGCATTACGCGCTCTCAAAAACTTGCCTCAAGCGGCAAGTGGCTGCAAAATCTCCCACTTGCTCGAAAAACTTCGCTTGCTTAAATACAATGTGCTCTAAATTCATTCATGCATTAGAAGCAAGTCGACACCAGCGCCCTTGGCGGCGACAAAAAAATATGTAAAAACTATGACAGGGTTAACTTCACACAGAAATCTGTATATCCTTTGCTCATGATTGAATCCACAGCTTCATTCATCGCATTCTCTTCCTCCGGGATCTTTTTTCCCGTTTTCTTTTACGCTGCTATGAAATGAGTTGAGAATTATTAGCAAAACTAAGTTGCAAAATCATCTTGTCTGCTGCGGCGGTGGGCAGTTTCAATCACGATCGCAACGGGAGCAAAACGAGGCTTTTTCACGAGACATGTTCCCGTGTATAGCGATACGACGAACGGCCAGAGGCAAGTGGCAAGTCTTTGATCGCGTTTGAGGAACTTTTTTGAGAACGTCTAAAGTAGCCATTATGGTTTATTCACGTCCATTTATTCTCGTTTTTTGAATCTGTTACCACTTTTTAATTTAGCATTTACACATATCCTAGTTTGTTGGGCAAGTTTTTTTATATATTCTTTGACATTTAAGTGGCTGAAACTTGACATGAAATGAAATGCATGAAAAGCAGGAAACAAAACATATTTTCTGCATAACTGAATATGCTGAGCTTCATATTTTTATAACACAAAATTGTAAATTAATACATATAAAAATACATTTCTCACATGTTAATGAATAAATAGCTATTACTAATTTATAGACTTCACTGCACATTTTAGAATTTTAATATCTCAACATAAGAAGTTGGCATAGAAAACTATTTGAAATATAATACCGATGCGATTGATATTTTCTTGTTTCTTTGTAGCAATGATTTTAGTCAACTGTTCCAAAACTGATAGCTTATATGCATTTAATAGTTTTGATTTTCTGATTTTAAAGGCATTTCATGTGTTAATGTATTTATTTTGACTATTTATCAGAATAGACTTTAACATATTTGCTAGTTTTTTTTCTAAATCTATTCATTTATTAATTTCCTTCTTCTAATTTTCGACAACTGCAATGATTAGTCGAGCATCTGCAGTCATTTTCTTGCGTTGTATACTTTTATGATTCCTCACTCTTATGTTCAATTTACTATTTTTGATTGAATCACTATATTGCTTCATTACCTGTATTTTTAAATTGAACTCATAAGTTACTTGTTTCAGTAACTTTCGTCACTGTATAGTACAGTTCTATATTACCATTTTACGTTGTATGGTAAAACCTTTCATGCTATAGGAGGAAATTGATATGAATACTGTTAAATAGATATGTATCTATCTTTTTTTCTAAAGAGGAAGTTCCAGGAGAATGATGACCGAATGAATTCATATAGAATGTAATCGCTGGAAGAGATTCTGCTTCCGCTTTCGGAGAACCATAGCATGGCGTCGTAAACCCAGTCAGGGGCAGAATTTTCCTCCGACGCGTAATTACAGGGCAATTACGGTCCATTCGCATGCAGTTGTTGGACCAGGGATTACCAGAACGTTCTCAACCACAGTCAGTGAGATCAAACACAACAACAACGACCGCTGTTCTTTGTTTCCCAACGAGAAGCGTTGCCCAACAATTGTTTAATGACACTAAATGGAGGAAACACGACCATTTGATTGCCTGAATTTAAGTTCAAACCCACTGTGTTAACCTGCAAGATTTGAGTAAAACTAAGAAGACAAGGGAAATTACTTCAGCACTAATTGTGAAAGAATGCTAATGATTTATCCTTCTTTACAATTGACTGCTCAACAACAATCTCCAAAGGAAATATTAGCAGCTGTTTTCGTGTAAGATTGGGTTATAATTTTTTTAATATATCCAATTCAATGATAATCCTTAAATCTTTTATCATAAGTGAGAAAGCTTTTTAATATCGTCAATTCAGCTTGGTCATTTTCAAACATCAGGTTAACACAGCAGATTAGGCGAAAATAGCTTCACATTAAATATTCAATTCAAAAAATTCTAGAAATATCTAGAATTAAACGAAATAGATCAGGAATTGAACAAATCAAACATACACAGCAAAATAAACTTACAAGAATTAAACAATATAAATATAAATGCTGAACTAATCCATGATGAATAGAATAATGTAGACATCCATAAGCAATGAAACTGCGCAGAAATTTTAGAAGTATTAAAGGAATTATTGAACTTTTTTGATTCCTTAGGATATTGATTTAGTGCTAGTACACACAAGTACATATCATGCATTAACAAACTCTTTTTATGAGGTTTTCGTGAGGTCAACTATTGAAGTTTTTAATTAGTTATTATTCAATTCTTATCTGAAACAAACAAAGTAGATAAGTAATTCAACAAAATGTAAAGAAGACAAGCTTTTATTTCTTTTGCTCAATGGAAAATTATTTAAGAGTCAGTTCCAAGTAGGCTACTTGAAACTTTTTCCCTAAATAACATATAAAAATTTAGAAGAATAATGATGACATTTTGATTTCATACTAGAAAAACAGTAGTTTCATTTGTAATAAGTGATTGCAGCAAAACTATTTCGATCTGAGAAAAATATTTCTGAAAACGGTTTCTGCTTGGAAGTTGAAGTATTCGTGGTATTCATAGTATTTGGTTTGTATAGCTGTAAATATTGTGTCCTAATTTTTGAAATATAAACGCCAAAAGATATCGTGATGGAATTTAGCAGATAAGAACAAAAATTGAAAAATTAATTTCAAAGAATATTAATACAATAAAGACTTTGTCAAATTTACATTAATTACATTACTTACTTCACCAAATAACATTACAAAGATATTTAAAGATAAGATGGAATTATTCCGTATGATGATGATCTGTTAATTATTTGGTATGGTACTGACCGATATTTTGATATGTTTTATAATTTCTTAAATTCTTTGCAAAAATTTATTACTCTGTTATTAAAGAAATTTGATGATATTTTTTAGGGTAAATTCTGTTCTAAAAATGCAACATTTCTGTATTAAACTAAACATGTTTTACATTATTATTCGGCACATTGTAGTTTTAATACTAAAAAAAGATGTTGTTCAAAATTTAGATAAACCGGTAAGACGGTAACCCGCACAAGAATACATTGCATGGCTAGGCCTTGTTACCATTTCACCGCGAGGGAGAAAAACAGTTAACTTAGTATGAGCTCGAGCGAAGTGTGGGTGCTGATTACGTTTAGGTTACGTAAATTGAGATAACACGCACTCCCAGGATGTTTATATTGAAAATATTTTGAAAGTGTTATGTCCCGCGAACGGTTCCTTCACCGCCAGCCTGTACCGTAATCTCCGGTTTCATCCAAAATTTTATAAGAATTAATTCTACTATTAGTGAAGCAGAAATTTACAATTAGAAGTTTGAGGAGATGTTTCTAATGTTATCCTAAGCCTTTTCACCAGAAGATTTATGATAATTATAATTGTTTTAATTTTAAACAAATAATAGATGTTGATCATTGGAAATCTGCTATTTAATCTGGTAATTTTACTTATTCTGAAAATATTAGGAATCTTCTTCATAAATTTGTTTATAATGCTATTTTTAAACATACTTTCAAAATCAGCAATTTGTTCATGAGAAATATTTCAAATCTAAACCCAAAAGCTGTAATACATAAGATAAATTGTGCCACTTATAAGAAAGGTTGGGGAAACGAGCTGCTACATTTCTGAACGTCTTTCTGAACATATAGGATATTTTAGAAGAAATCACTGTAATAGAGCTGAATTAGTGGAACATTGTTTATCATTTTGTCATAATCCTGTAAAAAAAAATTCAAATTCTTTATTTTGAAACCGAGGATAAAAAGAGGAAAATTATTAAGCTTCTATGTATTAATAGAAATCAAGGTTTATGCTGTTGTATTATTGTAGTAATTTCAATTCTTATTTTATTTTATTTTAAGTTGTCGTGGTTGTATTTCTCGCTAATGCTATGTTCAATTTGTTATCGTTCTATGTTCTATTCTTATGATTTCTTTTCTGTTTTGGGCATGCTTATTTCGAATTTTGCTTAATAAAGCCTTTGTAACTTTATGTTATTTGGTAAAGCAAAGAATATTAATTTAATTCTGATTTTATTATTTTAAGATATACTATTGTACATTTAGTATATTTGCATATTTGATGTATTACTTATAGTATGGTTGCATTTCTCTTTTAATCGATGTCATTTACTTATAATCTTCCATAAAAGGCGGTTATAACATATACGATCTTTCCGACATGTACATTATCTCGGTCGAATACGGAAATTTGCAAATAAAGATCTCATCTATAGCGTGGCACTGTTTTTCCCGCCATAGAATCATTAATTTCAACTTTGGTATGAAGGGTATTACATAAGTTCCTTTTTTGCTGGCGTAGAAATGTCTTAAAGCCACAGCTCGAATATAAAATACAACCGTTTTCCAAAAGTTTTCCGTCAATTACGGAAAGTTTGATCATATTGATAGCTTTAAGCTGGCGTTGCATTTCAAATAAAAAGTTGTTTTCATCATTGCACGTTCCCATGAAATTGATTCAATAGTAATAATGATTAACATCTGTTTTATCTTTGTAACTGATATTTTTAGGCTTTTTTTTAAAGTTATTAAAATTATTTTTAATATACTTATTGTGATAACTCATATAATGATTTTTTTTAATATAATAACAATAATATTTTTACAAATTTATTTCATTATCAGAAATAATTTCGTGTCTTCAGTATTTGATTCGATAACATTATTTATTTACTTCAATAATTTATTAGGTCATTGATAAGATTGAATGGTATAAGATTGAATGCTTTTCAAAATTCTTTCGTAATAATATACAATATAATGGACAGAAAACTTAGTTCATCGGATGTTTGTGGACAGTTTTAGAATTCAACACAATTCATTCGCCAGAAGCCGAACACAAACAACAAATGCTAATATTCTAATATAAAACAACTTCCTAGTACTCATATAATCCAAAACATCTACTTTATTCTTCACAATATTTCATTTCTCTTAGCGAGAAACTTTCTCTGGTGATAATAATTTGAGGAAAGAAAGCTGATTTCTTCTCTTCTATACCTCCATTGATCTTAATGAATACATAATTTTGGAATAAATAAAAAAAAAATTCTTTATCTCATTACAATTCTTTTAACAATTACAATTACATTGTTTTAGATATAGAGAAATTTGTAATACAAATATGAAGTTATGTTATGAAGAATTTTATGAATTTAAAAAAAAAATCGATTTTTGGATACATAGTAAGAACATGAACTTTATACAAAGCATTAAAAAAACATTTGGATTTAAAGTACACCAGCTATTAAGGGACCATCAGAAATGTATAACTCAACATAACTAGCAAAATGGGAATTCCATGATGTTTTTTTAAAAAACTCAAAATTTACGGTATTATACCTAAACCATTAAACTTGAAGAAGATGCTGTTATAATTAATATGATAATTCAAGATGCACAAAGGAAGTTGGTGGGTAATCAGATGGAGACAACTAAATGTAATTTAAGATGTCTGATCGTCATCTTTATTACTTTCTTTATGATTTAATTGTTATTCAGTTTTTTTTTTGGGAGAATAATTCGTGTTAGTATAATAAATTGTTATTTTATTTAGATTAAAAGAATTGTTATACAATTAGACTAATGAATTGTTGTTAAAAGAAATGTAATGAGATATCGAGAAATTTGTCTACTTATTCAAAATTATGTATTCATTAAGATCGATGGAGTTATAAAGAAGAAATCAGTTTTCTTTCCTCAAATATGTCACCTGAGGAAAAGAGAAATGAAATATTGTGAAGAATAAAGTAGATGTTTTCGATTATACTAGAATGTTATTTTATATTAGAAATATGTTTCCTTAGTTATGAAGAATTTTATGCTAATATTCAATTAACATAAGATAAATTTAGTGATTTCTAGAAGTGTTATCTAAATATACAAAACTATAAATAGGCTGCATTGGAAGCCTTTTGTTTAGAATCGTAATTAAGAACTTCGTCCTCGAAGTTTCTTAGAAGTCTTATTGTGTTCTTTATCCATTTCGAAATTTCCTCTCCGAGTTCCTCTCTGTATTGTGATTGGTCGAGAATAATTTTAATTACTACTGTTTAATTAAAAGTGACTTTGTTTTCTCTGTAAAAAAAAAATAGCTTTATAAGCTGCACTAAGTACGAGATTTAGTCTATAAACTGAATCTACTTTGTTGACAAACACCAATGCTACGGTTTCTTTTAAATTCAAATGGAATTAAGAGTAACCATAATTTTATATTTTATGCATTATTTTGGGTTTGCCGAAATGCATTTGAAAAATCAAGCAGCTCCTAGTCTCCAGCACCTGAGTTCTGCTCCCAGATAAGTCATTGATATTTCTTGCTCTTCCTTTGTCCGTTTCCAAGACACCTGGGGACATATTAATCAGACTTTTCTTCAATTCATCTCGTCTTCCCTCTGAGGAAGGTTTGCGGCAAGAAGGATATCCGGCCGTAAAGACTTGCCAAATCTGGCAGACTTAAAGCTCTAGATGAACTATTGAAAAAAAATGTAAAAGAAGAATACACAAATATTATGACTTTGCCAGGAGAAGTAATGCAATTTATTTACTGTTATCACTTTTTTAATATGAAATTTGATTATTGATTGATCATCTTTATTGCAAAAACATCAATTTTATAATATATATCATTTCAATAATCTAAATTTTTAGTCCAATTTAAATAAAAAATTTTAAGATATGATGTAAGATATTTAGTAGTTTTTACTTACCATCCAAACATAGTAAAACTGTCACTTCATCGCATTTATAACTTTTAAGCTTCTAATAGGAAGCCTACTAATACCGGTTTGTCCAGACAAGTATCGTTAAAATCTCATTAAAATCTCATTAAGTTATCATTAAGCACAACAATCATCATAATCACCACAATTGCGCCTTTTGCATTCGCAACAATCACATCTACAATACAGCTCAGCAACAATCACAACAATCACCATAATCACAACAATTCCGCCTTTGGCAATTCACATTAATTTTATAATAATAAGGAAATTAAAGAAATAATGCAACAGAAATGCATCAGAAGCCGTTTGCGTGCATTGTGATTGGTTAATTAATCGCTATCCTTATCTTGTTTTAGTTACAAGATTTTTTTAAGGTCAGGAAATGGTAGAATTGAGTCGAAGGTTCTACATACTGATTGCTTCGCCTGTGGCGTAATAAGAGAGGCGGAAAAGCGTGTTTCTTCCCTTTCTCCAAAGAACTGAAGATATTTTAGAGAAGAAAAACTTAGTATTGTCAGTTCCTTCCGAAGAGTAAAATAAATATGCACAAAATGAATACAATCGTTTACAAAATTAAATTTTTTATATAAATATATTTTTTTCGTAATTTATATCCAATTTATATAAAATTAGAAATTTCATACTTACATTTCATACATATACAACTAAATATGTACTTCTAATACGCTTATAATTCTGATTTTTTTTTTTTTTTGAAAAGATTCAATCGTAAGCATTACATTTTCACAAGTAAAAGTTTGAAAAAATATGTTTTTAAAATGTATTCTCAATTTTGGTTTTTCATGGAATGTTCGAATTCAGTTTCGCCACCTGGTGTTAACTTAGAGAAATAAATTGCGAATAAAGCCAACGGCATCTGTTTTCATAATGATACAAGAATCAATCATGTCAGATTCAATCTCAAAAAAATAAGCGAAAAAGAAAATAAAAAAAACAGGCCTTTATCTTTCGCTTCCTTATTTCATTAACTTCACGCAATGGATCTGAAAGAAATCTTCTTATAGTTTTTTTTTTATCATCTTTTTTTCCTTTAAAGAATTTCTAATTTATATTACATTAAAGTTCATTAATAGCTTTTATACTTTTTATTTCGGATTTCTTCATTATTTAGTGAAATGACAATTTCCAAATGGAAAGTTAATTGAAACTTTTAATCAACAAATAAAAATATTTAGAAATCCAAAATATAAATATACTGTTTTAACTCGAATAATATGCATAATATTTATTTTGGCTCAAATCGTGTCCAGTTCAATTCAATCTAAATTGATTTTGTTTATTTTCATGTCTCTTAATAACTTTCCCGCATCCCAAGTTGCTCTCATGATTTTATTTTCTCTGGCTTATTTCATTTTGACTCATATTGTTTTTCCTCATCTTATTTTGATGACGTACAAAGTTACCTGTTTTCCTGTGATTACATGACTTCTCTACATTCTTAGCTTTCGTTGACTTAGCCTCAGTTTACCAGACTTCATTTTCTCTGTGTTAGCTGACCTTATTTTGATGCAATGGGATTCCAGTAACTTGACTTCTGTTTTTCGTTTTTCAAATTCTGTTCATTGTTTGTAAAGAAAATTCATCTAATCCTTCATGACCCAGAACGATTCACCTCAAAAATATAACTTAATTTATTTTCCGGAAAATACAATTTCACAAGAATTTATGTAATATGTACATAGGGTGATTTATAAAGTACTGGAAAAAGAGGCCTATAAAGAACGAACATCGAAATATTTTTCTGTCAAATTCGGTGTAAAAAAAAGTAAAATAGGGCCGTGGATTTCCGGATCAAACATGCGATTCTGAGTCGGATGATGGGGTCACCATTTCAGCCTTTTTTCTGCCCCTATGAAAAAAAAGGTCTAGTTAGCACCCTTCACAACCGGGAAGAGCAAGGAAAGGGAAGTGAGATTAGAATAGGCTAAGTTAAATGGAGTATTGACTCCATTGGGTTTATTTTAAACACAAAAGAGCCCCTGGAGTCCCATTTCGATGTTCGTTTTTTATTGTAGGCCTATTTTTCCAGTACTTTATGAATCACCCTGTATATCAGCATTACTGTAAGCCTGTAAATCATTGCCATGGAAACTACACGACACGGAAGCACATTGAGCATTTCTTCACCCTTTGATTCCTCATAGAAAGAAATCACTCCGCAACAAAACATTATTGATTTCTTGCTGACTGATTGGAACGCAGTTGGAAGCGTTGTCATCTGGCGACCGTGGTCTCGTTTTTCGGCTTGTCACAACAGGCAGAAGGGATTACCTGCACACACTATTAAATAACTACTTTCCTTTGAAAGCAGACAGGATTTTCCAAATTTAGAAAACACAGTGGAAGAATTGAAAACATTCATGCAAGGAAAGCCAACTCTGCAAGGTCAAAATTGCCTTTCGAGAATCAAATATATTCTTAACCTTGGACAAAATCAAATCAAATTCTTTACTGTAGAATCAAATCAAGACTTTGCGGAAACCATTTATTATTATTATTTATCCTAATAATTAACTAAAATGAATATTTCCAATCTTTATATTGTAGTATTTTTTAAGATAGTAATTTCTTTTACTTTTATATATCGTAAATTTATAGATTTAAATTAAGTAAAAATCCCAGGGTTTTTTATTATTTAACTTTTTTTTGGGATTACTGCTAAATTATAACTGCCTCTAGGTCTGTGTAATTTCTTATCGTTTTTTTTTTTTAAATATTTAGAGGAGTCCAGACATGTCCAGCTTTAACAAATTAAGATTTGTTAAATCACCATTTACTCACTAAAAAACATTTAAGCTATTTTGAATTCGGATTTGGCCGACTATGGACCACGTGAAATAACTCATGATTATTTTTCTACTTTCTTTCTTCTCTTCCTGTATTCTTTCATTCTTTCACTATGTTGTTTCCTTCTTTCTTCCGTCCATTTTGCTCCCGTCTTCTTCTTTGCCTTTTCTTGAAAACCCTTGAATCCCCTGATCTTTTTTCTGAATTCTTCTCTTCTCTCCACCTCTTCTCCATCTATTTTCATTTCTTCCATGTCTTTTCTGACCTCCTTGATCCATGTCATCTGAGTCTTGGGGTTTCTGTCGAAGAAGGTGAATAATCTCTTCGTCAGTCTACCTTCACTCATTCTTTTAATGTGTCCGTAGAAAGCCACTCTTCTTTTCCTCATTGTGTCAGTTATTTTTTCTGTTTTTGCGTAGATTTCTTTGTTGTTTCTCAGTTTCCATTTTCCATCTTCATATTTTGGTCCCAGGATTTTCCGTAAGATCTTTCTTTCCTTTTTTTCTACCTCGTCTAATTGTCTGGCTGTGTTTAGTGCAAGGCATTCTGAGGCGTAGAGGCCTTCTGGCTTAATTACTGTATTGTAGTGCCTAATTTTAGCGTTTATAGATATGGACTTCTTGTTGTATATATTTTTTGTCAAATGGAATGACAGTTCCATTTTTCTTGCTCTTGCTAGGACCGCTTCTTTGTCAAGGGCGTTTGGTTGAATTATTTCTCCCAGGTATTTGAATTTATTAACCCTCTTGATTTTCCCATACTTTGTTGTGATCTGTCTTGGTGCATCTTTTCTATTGGTCATGTATTCCGTCTTTTCATAAGATATTTGTAGTCCAGCCTTTTCTGCCGTCTCTTTCAGTATATTTATTTGTCTTCTTGCATCTTCAATGTTTTCCGCTAGTATTGCAAGATCGTCTGCAAAAGCCAGGCAGTCAATTTCCAAGTTATCTTTCTTTCTTCCTATTTTTATTTTCTTGATTCCTTCCTCTTCCATTCTTTTCCTCCACTCTCTCATTACTTTCTCCAGCACACAGTTGAAGAGCAATGGGGAAAGCCCATCTCCCTGTCTTACTCCTGTTTTCACCTCAAATGGTTCTGAAATCTCTCCCAAAAATTTTACTTTTGACTTCGTGTTTGTTAGAGTTTTTTTGGTGATCGGAATTGATTTGTCATCAGCTCCGAATTCCTCCAATATATTGAAAAGTGTGTCTCTGTCTATAGAATCGTATGCCTTTTTGAAGTCCATGAATGTCACATGAATGTCCTTGGATCTCAGTCTCCTGTACCTTATGAGTTTCAAATTTAATATCTGTTCTGCACATGATCTTCCCTTCCTGAATCCTCCCTGGTAGTCACCTAATTGTGGATCCAGTTGGGCCTCCAATCTGTTTTGTAAAGCTTTGGAAAGGATTTTGTATGTAACAGAAAGGAGAAAAAATATACATATTTCTCTTTATGTATATTTTTCTTCTGCTGATATGTATATGCAGTGTCGTACCTAGGATGAGGTGTAGAGGGTGGGGGGGGGGGCGGCTAAGGATATTGTAAAAAGTCCATTCAGATGTAGGCCTAATTAACAAAAAATAGTTCAATGATCTCTTTCCAAAATAGTAACAAACAGACACGTCAGTGTTTAAATAAAGGTTTTCTTCTCGTATTTTCTTTCTTTCTTTCTTTTTTTCTTTTTTCTTTTATTTTCTTTCTTTATTTTTGGGTTTGGTGGTGATAATAGTAGTGGGGGGCTTTAGCTCCCTTAGCTCCCCTCCCCCGTTGGTGCGGAATTTTATATATGTATATTATTTAAATTGGAGCAAATCCATAGCCTCTCAGACCTTTTGAGTTAATCATGGAGATATTGACTGATACAGCAGCTGTCCCACTTTTGACAACTGAAGGTCATTAAAGGAAAAAACAGTAATTTGAATTTTTATGCTTTTTACTTTTTATTTTTAACAATTTAAAAATGTAAACATCTATTTACCGCTAGTTCAAAATTGCTTTTTACCAAGTTCGAATATTTATAATTCAGAAGTTAAGTTTATGACCAGCATCGAAATGATTCTGAAACTTCATATAATCTATTAAGTTTTATAATATACTAGGCTTTTTTTAAGGATTGTGATGTCATGACAATATACATTTAATAACTGTCTCTGCAGAAGATGTCTAAATTATGCTGCATGTAACATCAGTTTCTTCTTGGGTTCTTCTTAATGAATTTAGTTTCTGGCTTCAGAACTATTTGTTTACCATTATTTGCTTAATCCTTCTTCTATTGTTGGAAACTACTCCAACTACAGATGGAAATTAGAGATCTTTGTTGAGTCTCACTATGTGGATATTCCAATATTCCAATATTACAGCTTTAAGTTTTTTACATTTATTTTCATCTTTCTTAATAAATTATAAAATTCCGAATATTATTTAATTGAAATAATTGTACAAACCTAAATAATATTGTCAATTTGCAACCATTCGATCCAAAAATTAATTTTGAGCCATGATAATAATAATAATAATTGTTTTAATTTATTTGAGCAATTATGCTAAACTAAAATAATAAACTATTTAATTCCTTTTCTATCAGAATTGGTTGGTTTTTCCGATGAATGAATAACTGAATAGAAAATACTCCATTACTTTCTTATTATTTAACTACTTTTCGGAAAATTTTCCAACCAAATACAATCTTTTGCTATCTCTCTTAGATCTATGGGGTCTGAGATATAATTTTGTTATTACCGTCATTTCTGAATCGATTGCAACTTCATTACGCGATTAAACAGTTACTGATTTTTAAATAACCGGAAGTAAAAATTTCTTTGAAAACCAACATTGATTGAAATATTGAACATTCGCATGGTCAGCAATAATCCCTATACTTGCGTCCTACAAAAATATAAACTGAGAGTTTAATAAGAAAGATACTGAGAACTTTTGTCATCTCGTCTGAAGATGAAGCCAGAAACAGTGAAACAATTCAAATCATTCAATGATGTCTTTCAGTTACTAAACCATTAAAGCATCAGAAACCACTAAATATTTCTATAGCTGGTGTTCGAAGAGAAATTTCATTTTTATTTATTTTGCTTGGTTAAGCTTCTACGAACCATGACGATCACAGAAATTGATCAAAATAAAGCAACAACATTTATTATTGAGGGAAATTCAAACCTGTTTTCTATTGATAAGTAGTCGTACAAGATCAACTTGTTGTGTTTATCACCAAAACCACTCGCCATATCAAAAGCTGTAAACCAGATAACGGTCATTTGCAGGTGCTTCTTGATGGCTTTGGGCTTCTTCCGATGAAACCCAATGGTTCGGAAATATTTCCACGTGGGTCGATACCCACTTAAGATATCTAAAGCCTTTCCACTGCAATCAGCCACTACCATCTAGAAAACAAACTGATTGCCATTAAACACATTTGAACTCTACAAAAGATTTCGTAGTTAAAGGATAAAGAAAAACCTCTACATTTCATCAACTCAGTCACAAGCAACTGAAGTATGAAGCTTGGCTAAAATTTATAGCTTTAAAAAAAGTATTTGCTTCTGTTTATTTTCAGAAGCATTTATTTAAGAAGCATTAATTGCTATTCGTTATTTAAGAAACTAACTACAACAATGTTTATTAAACTGTTATAAAAACTTCAAAACTTTCAGTTCATTTTAATCAATCCGAATTTCAAATCTAATAGTTATATTGCATAGTATTTAGTAATGTCTTTATACATTAAAAAATTGAAAAAAAAATCAACAACAAAAATACCTGTAAAGTTCCCATATTTTTTTAGTAGATCTTTTCTCCTAAAGCCTCTGCTATTAAATATTTCTAACATCACACCAAATTTAAATGTAAAAACTACATTTAATACGAAAAAGCAAATTTTCGAAAAGAAAAGACATGTAATCTTTTCGAAAATTTGCTTTTTCATATTAAATGTAGTTTTTATATTTAAATTTGGTGTGATGTTAGAAACAAAAATACCTATTATTCTCTGGAAACAAAAACAAAAACGAATGGCATCGTGCCTTACATAGATCGACATACAAGATGATCGTATTAGACTTCGCCTATTCAGAGCACTCTAGCTTTAACCAATAAGCGAATTCTCACCCAATTTGTAAACAAATTATTGAAAGGATGCGGAAAAGAACTATGCAAGAAAATACTTCAAAAAAAATCCCATAGGGTCGCAATACAGCAAAATACACGAAGAACCAACAAATAAACAACAAAATAAACAATAATCAACAAAAACACAATTAAAAAGCATTTATTCGTTCCGTACGGAACATGCTTGTTGCAGAGATTGCTGAGCGATGTAACGATTGTTGCTCGATACGTTTCTCATCGTGAAGTTGTAAAATTTGCAAGCGATGAACAGTGTGGTCAATGGCTGACCGCAGCTGAATCCCTCTGATGCTTCGTACATGGAGCATAATACATTCCTTTATGTCTGGCAAATTTGCAACATTTCCATGATAAACCATATTCTTTAAATGGCCCACAATCAGAAATCCTCTGGAGAATGTGATGAGAATTTCCGAAGAATGTGAGGGTCAGGCAATAGGAAATGATCGACTAATCATTCCGGGATCGGTGAAATGTTGGCACAAAAAACGTTGTACGGTGAGTCCAATATGTGTGTGGGCGCACCTTCCTGCATAAAAGTTGCAGACTGTCGTTGTTGAAGTTGGGGTACGACAAAATTCCGGAGCATGTCATGATATCTGAGGACACTCACAGAACATGTCACACGGCAATTAGGAGCAATTACTACGAAGAAAAATGGTTACATAATGAATTTGGAAGTGAATCCACACCAGACGGTCAGTTTGGGATAGGGTAGGGAAAGTTACTGAACAAGTGGATTTTCCATAGAGCAAATGCGACAATTCTGGATGTTATCTGTTCCATTAAGATAAAAATGTACAGGATATTCCACGAACTCGACATATCAACTTCCATTCTGGCAAGAGCGGTCAATGCAAAAGTGAGTCGTTGGTCTTGTCGGCAGCAAGAAACTGGTGGTTGTGGCTGTCCTTGAACGGAAAAAAATATACTATCTGGCGCACAGTCCATTTCACACTGTGCCATACGATGAGTCTAACTGCCGTTACACTATTTACACTATTGGCGCTAGAAACATGAGTCATTGACTGTTTTACAACAGCTGTTGTAACATCTTCAACCACTTTTTTTTAGTGATAGCATGCACCCTCTTGACAGGTTGAACACTTTAACGATCCAGTTTTCTCGAATCGACGTATCATATACCTCACCGCTTTTGTAGACATTGGTCCGCAGCGTAAGTTCTTACGACGGCGAAATTTACGAACAGCAGCCACAGCATTACCATGGTTTTTCGTAAAAAAGCCACACCATTTAAGCACATTGCGGTAAAGTGATATCCATTGTAGCTGATAAGATTAGCATTCACTAGTTATAGACCTAATCCTAATATCCAAAACTCTGCTGCAATGATGGTGCTTATCAAATAAAATTGCGTTTACGTTGATTGCAGCGTCAAACGTGTCATTGTTTTCAACATTATTTGTAACGTTGATAAATGCAAAACTAAAAGTTTAAAACGTCATTTTGGGTTGGTCTTAGTTATTTACCGTGGTTTTCTTTTCATGCATTTTGCTGTAAAGTGCCCGCTAAGGGAACCGTTTTTGAAATTTTTTTTTGGCTAATCCTTTTCCGCATCCTTTGAATAATCTGTGTACAAATATTGATGTCAATCTGCCTGTTGGTTACCATTACAAGGTCATAGGAATAGGCCAAGTTTAATTAATATCACCGTGTACATTGATGAATACATTTCTAAAAACAGTCCACAGATAATTTATCCAAAAGAGATCTTTTTCATCTATGTATTACTCTTCAGCGATCTGTCTTCATGGGTCAAAGTAAAATGTTTGCAATTTTTTTTGTTAAATTTGATACAAGAATTTTCTACATTAACAATGAACAACATTTTGTAGCATTCTTTAATATATTAAAGAATAAAATTGGAGCTAGAAATGCCAGATTTATGCATCGAAATATACCCATTCCTAAATTTACAGGTGGTAGTAGTAAACAATGAGGATACATTCAAATTGTGTGCAATTATGTTATGAATACGTTCTTTGAAATTGCTGCAATTTCCATTCGGGATATAGTAGACATAAAGGAGAAAATAATCTAAAAATAGATTTTGTTTCCTTAGTTCTAAATCTATTCCTTGTCAAACTCTCCTAATCGAGAATGTTCCATCCCTTTATTCTGATCTACTATCAATATCGATATCTAATTAGGGAAATAACCGGCGCGTAAATTTCTCGAAAGTAATATTTTCCAGAATGACGATTGCCTGATCGATGCTAATAGACTGGCATTTAATTGTGACGATCAAAATGACCGCCGAGTAGAATCTTTATTATTTCAGGTTCAGTGGAAATCAAGATGCAGTAATGATACAACAAGAAAATCTGTTATTCAATCAAGGAATTATAATAAAATATATCATGAAAATAAAGAAATAACAAATGTATTTACTAAACTAAAAAAAAAAACTAAAATTTAGTAAACTATACAAATTCTTTCTATTTATAAAATGAAGTACATTTTTGGCAAAATAGACAGTAGTGAAATTTAATTAAATATCAGTTACATAATACAGGAATAATCTAACTTAGTATTATCTATCGAAGGTGTGTACAGTTTATTCTAAATGTTCGCCATTATTGCAGATAACAGTTCATACTGTTCCTGCAAATTGTCTACCATGAGATGACACGGCCAAGAAAGTTTTCATGAAGAAACTGCCTGCATGCCACAGCTATGTTCCAAGAGATCGCCGTGATTCTCGTTTGTTTTCACGGTTCGTGGCCGTCCCGTGCACCCTATATGCTGTGTCAGCAAAGTACCTGTCCATGACAGATGATGATATGATGACACCAAAAATCACACTATTACTTGGGGCGTGTTTCCGAAAAATAAGCTGAAACAGCTGTTTCGAATATGCAAGGTTGGATATGTCTTTTCTTCCCTAAACAGTATGAACGATTATAATAGTCGATTGAAAATACCTTTTGTTCTGTGCTCAGAACCATTATTGCCTGACTGGTTCAAAACTTAATACCAGTTACTGTTTATATTGAAATAGATCTGTGACGCTCGGACACGCTACTTTCATTAGATGAATTATCTCACTGTTTAAATTTTCCAGCATTGGATAACGTAGGATCTTTTAGTAAACACAGTAATAGATTACTCTCACAAAATTCAATTTTGTAATAGTTAAAGGGAACTCGGATAATTTATAAAATCTATGCTTTGAGCGGATTTGTCGTCGTGCGTGAAGTACTTCGGGAGATTGTAAACCCATTCCAGCAGATATGATTTATCCTCTCTTAAAATAAGCGCTAATAGCCGGACAACTGACCAATCACGTTGTTGTCTGAAATTGGTGGAAGATTCATTTTTAGAAACCAATCATGAAATTTGATTGTTTAAACTCTCTTTGTTAAACGAGGAAATTATACCTAAGTATATTCCGTGTCATTATACTTAAACACTCCATTGAGGGAATCATACGTTTTCGGAAAAAAACAAGGTGTTTTCGTATATTACCTGGCCAAAAGTAACTGGACACCAACTATTGTACAATCAAATATGACTATGTGGCACATATTAACCCAAACGCGTCCATCGGGCTGCCAGATCGCGTAGCAGAATTCATCACTTCAAAGTTCTTGTTTCCACTGCTTCACAGTCCAATGGCGGTGCGCTTTGTACCACTGCAACCGCCGTTTAGCATTCACCGTGCTTAAGTTGGGCTTGCGAGCGGTCGCAAGACCGTGGAAACCTGTAATTTCAGCTCCCAACGAACAGTCCTGTAGCGACGACGCCTGAAGCTGTTTCGAACTCACGAGTGATCGTTGCTAACGGGAATGCGATTCTTCTACGCTAACCTCTTCATGTTTCGACCGCTGCGATTTCCTGCCGTTGTCATATCCAGACATTTCCATTTTATAATGGCATCACATTGAGTTGATCGGCAAGTCCGATATTGCACGAACCGATTTATAGCACCGATGGCATCCAATGATCACGCCACGTTCGAAATCACTGAGCTCTGCTGACTTACTCATTGTCTGTTTAACAGCCGTCTGTTTAACGTTCAATGCTGCAGTGACTACTTTTATCTCGTTCTATGACATTACAGCATTCGATAAACAGTCACCTCCACTTCTATAGAGGAATGTCCGGATACTTTTGGCCATAAAGTGCATGATCAATAGTTTCGAATTACAATGTTAGAATGATGAATAAAATGTGTCTAATAAATTTTATGGATATTAGTAGATATGCGATACTAGATCACTTAAGCATATATTATTATCGCAAAACAGTCAAATACTGAAATATATGGGTATCTACAAATGATTGGAATGGTTTCAAGATTGTACTGTGTGTGTGTGTGTATCACACACACACACATATCATCAGAAACATTAACATATCATCAGAAACATTGCACAAACTCTCGAAGTCTTTGTTCCAGTTTAAGATGCTCATATGTGCACATCAAGTAGTGACTCATCAACTCTTTAATCAAGTTCGTCCCACACTCGACATAGCATTTCCCTGTCAATTCCAGCAAAAGCATGGCAGATACAAGTCCGCAGTTCTGGCTCTAATGGACCGCAGTTCAGCGGTAATGGTGGCACAAACACTGTTTCTTTCACATACACCCCATAAAACAAAGTCAGAAAGGATTAAGTCAGGGGAGCGTGGAGGCCATGGCAGCAGTGCATGATCATCATTCCCGATACGACCAATCCATCGGTTCCTCAGTGTACAGTTCAAGAAGTCATAAAGGTTGTGATGGAAATGTGACGGAGGACCATCTTATTGGAAGATGAAGTCCATTCTATCTGTCTTCAGCTGTGGAATGAGCTAATTTTCCAGCATATCCAGATAAATGGGTGCTGTAATGAACTTCTCCATGAAGAAAAAGGAGCCCTAAATTTTAAATTTTGAGACCGCACAGAAAACATCGATTTTTTGGAGATTACCGAAGATATTTTTGGAGATACCGTGTGTGCTGCACGGTAGCATGGGGATTGTTGGTTCCCCAGGTTCGCTGTGCAACGATGTTAGCGATGTTAACGATGTTGAAGCGTTCCTGTGTCAGTTATCTGATGAAAGCCATATTTGAATGGATTTATTAATCGACAGACAACGCGCATGTAATCTGTCACTTCATACGCAATGGTTCTAGAAGGATGGAGCCACTTGCCATACAGCGAGGGGTACGCTTCAGTTGCTTCATGCAAAGTTTGGTAATCGCGTCGTTTCCCTTGGAACAGCCTTCCCAATTTCTTCTCATTCACCTGATCTTACACCACGGATGCTTACGTTTGGGATGTGCTGAATGAGGACATTTTCCGAGAGAACCCATCGGCAAACATTAGTGACTTACGTCAAAAGATTGTGACATGTATCAGAGGAATGAAACACCCTCTTTCGGGGACATGTTTGAGCATCTACGTGAGCGTTACGAGTACTGCCTGCAACGCAACGGATAGCATATTGAAACGTGCTGTGTCTCTGAAAACGTGGACATTGACTTACATTTAGATCAAGCTTGCTCAACTGTTTGTATTCTGTAGGTCACATACACCATTTTACACCCAAACATTTCAGTATCGTTGTTTTGGCTCATACTGTATCTTGTGACAATTTTTTTTAAAGACATAAAGAAAAAAACACAACTCTTTTGTAATTTGTATGATTTGGAATGAAAGTTGGATATCAGAACAAAGTGCGGTATTTTTGTCGGCTCTAAAGGAAATTGAATGATTTCATTAGACGTTCTTAATAAAAAATCCAAGAGAAAATCCAAGAATATGCTTCAAATTTACTATTGTAAATAATTTTCTTCTTTTCTTCCCCAATGCGCAGAAATCCTCTGTTATTGTTCCATAATTTCATTTTCTCGGAGGCTCATAAAAACCAATTACCTTTTAATGAAAAAGAATGATCTGTTGTTAAACAATCTTTGAATTAATGAAATGTTGATTAAATCCTTTTTTTCTGCTTATTTATTGCTAGGAAATTTAATTAGGCGGTTTTAATGAAATTTTAATTAGATTAATTATTTATTAAGTCACAGAAAAAGCATCATAACAAAGCGAAAAAGAGGGTTCGTATTTTTTTTCATGAATAGATAATAACAATCAGGTCTCCACTTAAGGGTTCGTGACACCAGGACCGGAGTTCAGGGGTTTCTTTTTCTTGTTGAAGCAAAAAGATGAGGAAATAAACATGTCTTACAGCGTCAGAATTGTTGTTATTGATTACTCTCTTCAAATATTTTAGAGAAGAATTTATCGTTAGGTAACTTAAAAGATGTAGTCAAATACTATTATATAGTAACTAAGGGCTTATTTAGTATTATTTCAATGTAATTCCGAAAATCTTGCTTCACTTTTCACTTCTGTTTAAAAATGACGAATACAATATGCAGTGTTTCTTACTTCTCATTTATAATTATTGCTTCTAAATGCGGCAACCACAACATAACGCAACTTAAAGAAAAAGCCGAAGTAGTGGAATGAAAACATGATTGAAGCATTGATGGAGAAGAAGTTCGGTTCGAGGTAGCAGTGAAACGTTTGCTGTTCCCCGAACAACTTCGTTCTGTATATTTCTGAAAGACATACCCTCTAAATTTCATCTACCACCATCAGGACCAAAACTGACTATATTACAATGAGCTCTTGAAATAACGGTTATAGAGGACCGTATTCCATATTACAAAGTATTTACTCAGAGGATCTTAGTGGATATCTTCAGAATTATGATTTTTTTTATACAACCCTTTAGATGAAGCAAGAGGTGTTGTGATAGGAGGAGAAAGATTGAAAACCATTAAATATGCAGATGCTCAAGCAGTGTTGGCAGAATCAGAAGAAGAGTTACAGAAAATGATGGACATTATAGTAAAGGTTGGGAAAGACTTTGGAATGAACTTAAATGTGGGAAAAACCAAGGTGATGAGAATAAGCAGGCAAGAAGGTAATGTTAATCTATCCTTAGAGGGAAAGATTATACAACAAGTAAAGGCTTTTAAATATTTGGGAAGTCTGGTGAAATGGGATGGAAGTTGTACTGAAGAAATAAGAAGTAGAATA
>JAFIDM010000002.1:6792371-6815585 GCA_023159025.1 Thereuonema tuberculata
TTGTATATATATATATATATATATATATATATATACAACCAGATATTAATATGTTTTTGTTGTGTGTGCAAAGAGCAAATAAAATAAAAGAATAGTTGAGTGATACCAAATTGTGCATTGAAAGCCATTAATAAATCAAATAATGGTCACATAGTAACGTAACTTAGAAAAGTTGATTACATTGTCGAGAAGTGTAGACGCATGTGATAACAATGGTAGAGAGCTAACAACACGAAAAAGATAGGAAGCAATAACGATGGCGAGAAAATTCATTCTCCATCAAAATAACTTAAGTTCATTTATCCTAAATTACTTACAAATGAATTCTCCTTGAATCCAGAGAAATCTGAGTAATACCTCCTAGTAAAGGAGAAAGGGAATCACTTGTAAAGTAAATATACTTTTGTGTTCGAGAATTCCTGAAGATGGAGTCGACGTGTTCCAATTTAGGGATTAACTCAAAGTCGACGTTGGAATCAAAGTATTTCTTCTGCTGTTAATTTGCAAGGAAGAAGTAACTAGAACTTTCCTAATTCTTCGCGGGAAGCAAATTAAAGAGAACTTTTGAACTGTTAGCAAAGTTAACTTAGGGTGAGTTTAAAGAAAGAGAATCAACATACAGTTTATTGTTATTCTACTATAATAATAATTGTTATTAAGAGAATATACTATATTTGTTTTTATTGAAAGATTTACTCGATTAATTATTATTTGCCTTAATTTAAATTTTACATTTCGGCAATAAACAGAATCATAACTTGGTCATATTCTTCTTAAGTTTAACAAGTTTAATCCCGGCATGGACTAGTGGATTAGACGCCGGTATTTCACGAGGTCGATTCATCAGCGTCTGCGTTCGAATCCTAGCGTTGGCTTGGATGTTTTTTTTCTTTCCTGTGTTTGTCTGCTTCTTCTTCTTCTTTTCCGCTGTCTACGGCATTGAAGGGTGTGAAAAATTGCCAGAATTGAAAATGGAAAAACAACTACCTTCACAATTTCTGACCATTCTGGGATAGATCCGCAATGGATGAAAATACAAAGGGTCTGCCCACGGCCCTAAATAAAATAATAATAATAATAGTAATAAGTACATACATACATATATACAGAGTAGTACAATCCGAAGATTGGTAATAAGTAATAAGTATCAAATGCAAAAGATGATCATATTATGTAATTAAAACTCAGCCAGACAATTTAATTTCTTTAAATCTAATATAAACAGACTAACAAAATTTTACCATGATTAACAAATTCAGAGCCTTGATAACCGCACAAAAGCAAGAGATGCGCATTCTTCCAAACCATTTTGCAGATTGTGCCTCGTTCGGTGGCGTCGAGTAAGAGGCCAAAAATATAACATTTAAATTTAATTTCATTTATTTTAACAATTAGTTGAACAATTAAAAAAAAAACCTCACGATAAAAAAAAATTATGAAGTATCTACTTAAGGCAGTCTTTATTAGTTTTAAATTAGTTACAATGAATTATTTTCTCTATTAAATTCAATGTTTTTATTTCACAGTATAATTATTTTATACAAAATTGAGCATTGTTTTGATATAATCATATCTACAACACTATTTAATGAAACTCTATAATATTTTTACTATTCATCTTTATTTTTAATAATCTTTAAAGTAAAAACTAAAAATTCATGAAAGATTAAATTTTGTTTAATGTTATTGTTAATTGGTTATCTGATTAAACCTGTAAACGATATCCACATTAAAATCATTCCTAACAGCAACATTTAATTCCGAGTCACCTTCTTAATAAATTATTCCATTTTGGGCTTAAGCCACGGCACCAACATAAATATGTTTGTATAGTTTATGAAATTCAGTCGCGAAGACTTCATTGAAAATCGATGCACGGCATAGAGATGAAATCTCTGGAGAAGTATCCGGTCCTCATCAAACACCCTCGCCACCGTCCAATTCCAATAACGAGTCTCTTCTCTGCTTCCCGCTGAGAATTGACGAAAATGAAATGCTCAGGAAAAACGAAGCCATAATAGTAAATCTACACATTCTCATATGATAAAAGCTTAGATAATATAGATTTAAGTTGTTTTTCAGCTTATTTTCAGTTGTGTTTGTTCTATTAGCATGTAGATTATACTTATCCATTATTTTGTCTTAATTTCATTTGCCGTTTTTAAAAAAAATTATAAGATAAAATATATATCTAATTCAATACAATATTCGAGGGATTTTTCCGAATAGGGAACTGGTATACAAAATAATTCCTATCTTTCATTGAACTCATTTAAAACGTCAAGTTACATTTGTCAGTTTTTAGTAGTTTACTAAGACATTTATTTTTTCTTATTTTATGTACAATTTGATTTGTTTTTTGTTCTTTTTTTGTTCTTCTTTTTTTACGTAGAATTAGTAAAATAACTATTTCGTTTACTGATGGGATAGTCTTCTACTATGTAGCCGACGACATTGGCTTCAATATTTGCAACAGAGAAATTTAACCAGAAGGTTAATATTTTGGAGTCGTTTCCTATGAACTATTTTACATATGGCCTTGAAATCATATCTCATCTCGATAGAAAAAAAAATCCCACATCCTATTCAAGGTACGTACAGGTATTTTCTTTTTATCATTGTAGATTTCGGTAGTTATTATTGAAAGAAGAAAAGAATACAATTTGTCAAACAATTGATTTTATTTTTATTCTTTAGTACCTGGAAGATCGAGCTTCCTTCTGATAAATTAAACGGAAATAAAGTAAGAATACTAAAATACATCTTCAAGTTTTTAAATCTTCTCGTACAAAATATCACAACATTTCGCTCCATTCATCGTGGAGCTTCATCAGGTTTTATTACAACGAAGAAAATTCTTCTCCTTCCTAAAAGAATTCGTTAAATTCCGTAAAAGGTATCGTAACGATGATTAGTTAAGTAACAAAATAAGCGTTGTCAATGACTTAAATAACAAGATATCTCCTTACTTAAGTAAGGATATCTTTGTTTAATAGCTTTCATTGTATGAACAAATAAAAAGTCCTTAAAGTTAGTGATTTTTGTGTTAAATTGGTTTAAAAAATTGGTAAAAAAACAAAGATAGGTTTTTGTAAAGTTAATTTTGTAACAAAGGAAGTTGGTATCATTATTAGTTATTATATAACAAAGGAAATTGATATCATTACGTAAGGAGATATCTTGTTATATAATTCATTGACAACGCTGATTTATGTTATTTAACTAATCATTGTTATGATAACTTTTATGTAATCTAACGAATTCTGTTAGTTTGAGGAAGGAAAATAATTCTGGAAGGAAAATAATAATGAGATGATTTATTTCAGGATGTATTTTAGTAGGCTAATTATTGATTGCAAGAAATGAATTGAACACTGCAAACATTCACCTGGTAATTTAACCAGGGTAAATGGATAGCTCCGCAGTGAATTATTATTATTATTATTATTAAATAAATTCGTGCTTTGTGCATTTTTAGTTATAATAAAATAATAATGTAAAAATGCACAAAGCACGAATTTATTAAGTATAAAATAAAACGAAAATAAGAACACTTTAGACGGTAACTTGGAACCAGGTCCCAGGTCAACATTATCTCCTAAAGGAGTTTTCCCGAAGTCCACACCTAATGTCTAACAGATGGATGTTGACGATCACGTTTGCGCGAGAATTATGAAAAACACGAGATCTCGCCATTAGCCTCTTCAGCAGGTCTCAAGGAATTTAGTATTTTTAACGTCTGTCACTAGGAAAATGCTACATAATGAATTTATTGTTTGTTTATTGGCTGTTTTCAATTTATTAAAACTATATTAAAATGTAGTAAAAGTCTCTTCCATTTCCCCGTATTATAATTCATTTAAATATTTCAAAATTTTGTGAGAAGACATGGATAGAGACTTTTCTCGCGTAAATTACGTGAAATCGCGAAAATACGGAATCGTCAACATCCATCTGTTAGACATTAGCTAAATCGCTTTCTCGCACCCGAAAACGGTAGATTCGCCCCCATTTCATTAAAATCCTTAGGCCGTTTTCAATATAAAGTTTACAAGAATTGTTCGCTTTATGGTAATTGATATATTATATAAGATATCTTTCATGGGAAATAGATTACGACACGGTTGGATAAAAGCATTAGATTCACTAATTAATTCTTTTTTTCTCTCTCTCTTTTCTACTAAGTCGAAATGTTTCATGTGTTTCAACTTCAATTCCTTTGTTGTTTAATTTTTAACTTTTATATTATGACTTTGAAATTACGACTTTCCTGATATCGTCAGCCACTTTTTTACCCGCGGGATATCTAGCTGCCACACACACATTATTATAGATTTGGTCAACAGAGACAACAATTTTTGAGTTTGTTATAGTTCATTTTAGACGGACATGAGTTGGTCAAAAATTTCGTTCGGATTTTACTAAACATAAAAGACATATTATTGTCACCAATAATTTTATTGAAAAATGCCTTCAATGGTTTGTTCCAATACCTTCTGCCATCTTTCAGGCAACTTTATAATTCCATCTTCCCCCAACTTTTTATCGTTTTGAGCAAAACAATGTTCCAGGTGCCTATGGAGTCTTCCAGGGAATTGAATGTCTTCCATTAAGAGAATTCTGTAAGACCGATAATCATTGGAAATCCGGAGATGAACACGGCGGATGAATCAGAACTTCCCAGTCAAGCTGTAACAGATTTTGCCATCAAAGAAACATGCGGTGTTCGAGTGCTTATTTTCTTCTATCTTCAAGATTAAATTGGCGACACAGAATTCACCAATTTTGATCAGTTTTTGTTTTAAATGATACGACAGTTGTCGATACGACAGTTGTCACAAAATGGTGTCGAATGAAGTTAAAGGCACCTAAGCCCCACTAGAGCCAACTTACGTAAAAAAAAAAAAGTACGAGCTTCTTGGCACTGTAGTTCATTATCTCTTGGTCGGATGAGTACCAAAGTCAATGCATATATCGTTCTTATAAAAGACTAAAGCTTGCAGCTTTGAAAGAGCGACACGTTCATCTCGCCGAAACGACCGGACGGATTTTTGTAAAATTGGATAAGAACGTTATGATCTAACTGCAAACATTATATTGGTCTGTTTTCATTCCTCAAAAATGATCCCCGAAAGGCCTAGCAAAAAGGGCTTTTGGATTTCTTTAAATTGTGCTGTGATGTTTATTTACACTTAACCTATAAACCACGATTCTTTTGGTCTACACCCCACGCCCTACACAACTCCACCAAACTCGATTCCTTTATCATTGCCTGTTCAGAAAGTTGAGAATGTATCTAGTAATATATACAGTATAAATCTCAATTTCTTAAAAAAAAAAACGTTTTTTTTTTTACGTTTTAACCTATTAATATTTGTCATTAACATAGATGAACAAAAGCAATACTAAAATATTCTTACTGAAACATCATTTCGATATGTTTACATTAAAACGCTTCCAAGTCAAGAACAAAGCCTAAAACGGGTCACAGTCTTGAAATATTTATTTGACTACGGATATAACAAAGTCTTTGTTAAAGCCCTAATTTCCATAATAATATTTAAGTTGGTTGGCTTAGTCTGTACAAGAAATGAACTCTGAATCGAAAATAGGTTAAGTTTCTTGAAGAACATAAAATCTTTTCTATCGCGTTTCTTGGAGCATTCGAATACTGAGGCGATGTGGTTGTAAAATAGCAGAAAGATGGAGGGAATATAATCGTAGCCGGAGGCGAAAACGATTTCACGCCCACGTATTCAGGCAATTATTATTCAGCATCTTGAAGAGAAGCAAATTGCTCTCTTTCAGAGGAACATCGTCACAGCCACAAAAAAGTCTAACATATTAAGAGCAAAATGTTTAATAAAATGAACACAAAGGAATTTAACAAAGGTCTTCATTTTAAAGAGAGAAATATTATAAATATTGTAATAAATATAAAATCCATTTGGAATAATTGAGATTTGGAATAAGCTTTAATAAAAAAAAATACAAATAATTTTAAAAAATAAAATTTTTATTTATATCTTATTCATAAAAAAATCAATATTGCTAATAGCATAAACTCTTTACTAAACATGTGGCTCATAATTTATTTCTCAATAACTTTCAGCTACGAAGGAAAAATGGTTATGTAGAGTTACAGAAGGGCAGCCTCAGTACAATAGCACATCATGGCGAATTTGGCTTCCAATTTTTGAAATATATTCTTTTTGGATTTATCTAAAAACGAATATTTACTTAATCTTCTATAATACACACTGTCCGGTCACTTTATTAGGTACACCAACCAAGTAGCGTGTTGGGCCTCCTTTAGCCCTCAAAACAACCTGTATTCGTCGAGATATGGATTCTGCAAGACGCTAAAACGTTGTTCGGATACTGTGTACCATGCAGATATGAGTGTGTCACGCAGTTCTTGAAGATTTGATGGAGGTGTAGGCCTGGAGCGAACAGCCCGTTCTAGCTCATTCCACAACTTTTCAATCGGGCTGAGATCCGGGGACTCAGTGGGCCACTGCAACAAGAAAAAGTCATCGTCATGTTCCTCAAACCATCCCATATTGATGCAGGCTTTGTACACTGGCGCATTATCCTGCTGGAAATATCCATCTGCATGAGGATAAACTGTTGCACTTGGCATCTACATTGTTCTATCATCTGACGTGCATCCAGAGGTATCAATGGACTCAACGTGTGCCAGGAAAACATCCCTCACACCATGACACTGCCCGCGTGGGCTTGAAGAGTTGTTGTGAGACACGGCATTCATGCTCACAGCAGGGGTGTACCTAATAAAGTGGCCGGACAGTATATATAAAGGAGGATGTTCGTTGGTTTGTGTATTTGTTTGTTTGTTTGTTCGCTAGACCCCCCCCCTACATCGTTCTTTGACCGATTTGGACCACACTTTGCAGAATTAGGACCCTGCGGAAATTGAAACCTGGACTCATTATCCTCTCCCCCTGATATAATCCCTTTCATGCTTTTGTATAATTTTGAATTATGTCTTATTATCTCACTTCTGTCTTCCTAGTAGAGCTCTTACTGTGGAGCAGCGGTTAAAACGCTTTCCTTTGAAAATATGGTTAGTGGGTTAAAATCTGCTTGGTGGCAATAATGTTATTATTATTTTTTTTTTTGTATTTACTTTTTTTCCTCTTGTTTTGTTTTTTTACTTCCATTCTTCATTTTTGATAATGAAATTTTCTTTTCTTTTTTTTCTATTATTTTGAAATAAGTAATATTCTTCTTAATCTTTTTTTTAATTAAATGTTTTTAATTTAAGAACAGTGAAAACCCGGATCCAGATTAAGGGATGTAAGCAGGAGAGCAAACTTTCTGGAAGGGTACACATCTTGAAAGGTATTTCTGAAACCGCTTTAGTTGGAAACACGAAATTTCACATGAATATTCTTCGTAAATAGCGAAAAGATAAGTATTCGACGATTTTTCGATTTTCGGGTCGTAAAGAGTGTAAACGACGGGCGGGGGGCAAGCTTTCTTGAAAGTATGCAGGTTCTCCGAAACCGCTTCAATGAATTTTCTTTTCTTTTTTTTTCAATTGGGGGAGGGGGTGTAAACGGGGAGGGGACGAGGAAAAAATTGCAGAAGTTTACTCTACATGGTTTTCAGGGTACAAAATCAGAATGTAACATTACTTTGTAATCATCCATGATGTTTTTACCAACAGGGAAAAGTTTGAATTGTAAAACAGTTTGACGTATTTATCTTACAAAAGATGTGTTTTTACTTTATGTCTCTATCAATTTAAATTTCTTTGTTTCAACGCACATTCCTTATTACCCATTTCAAGAAAAATCTTTAGTTAATGCTTCCGAAACATTGAATTATTGAATTCTACTGCGACTCCTAGTACAGGAAGAAAAGGATTGAAATACAGTAGATTAAAATACAATTATACTATAATTCAGCTGCATCTGAAGAGAGAAATAAGATATATAAAGAAAAACAACTTACGACGAATAGAAGCGCCACACCCTCGAGACAACTTTCATTTTCCACAAACAATCGTTCGAAAATGTAATTTTTACTTATTTTACAACGGGAATTTCTAATTTGAGCTACATTTAAAAGGTCTAAGATTTTAATGAGCATTCTCATGGAAAGTTCCGTTAAAAAAATTCTCTTCTCATCCTCTCCTCCCTTAATAATCCTCTTAGCGATTCTCAGCCTGTGGCAGAAAAAAATCATTTAGAAATAGTAGAAACTCAATCGGCTGCGATTTCAGCTGAAACTCATGATTTGAAATCGGATTGGTGTGCAACCACTCAGCGGAAAACATTAGGCAGACATCGAGGTCGCTTCAACAGACCTGATTATTTCTATTATCTCCACTTAAATACGACAAAACGGGATGAAAATCAAAGAATGTTCAGGGTTCTTTTCATAGCTTCACAGCTTGATAAAAATCGACTTTATTTACAAAGAGTTCAAAGTCTCTGTTTCTTATGTTTCAATCATTATCTTCTAGAAATTTTAATGTTTGTTGAAATTCAATTTAATTTATACGAGAAATGGTCTTTAGTTTAATTTTCAGATCATTTTTTTTAATTGCTTATCAAAGTTAATAAAAGAAAAATAAAGGATATACCATAATTGCATGCTTATCTCTAATGTTAATCTCTTTTACTACATTGAGTGTTTAAGAGTTCCTTATAATGGTATTTTTAGGAATTAAAAAAAATTATATTTAACATTAACATTATAGTTAATGTTTAGTTCAATGACTTCATTCTTTTTCAATAATTTTCTATTCATTTCATTCCATTTCCATTAATATCTATCCATCTAACGGGTTGTTTATCATTAGTTATCATTAGTCATTGGCAAGGCATTTAATGACCCGTAATTTGCTAAAAAATGACAAATAAAAAATGGATATATGACCTAAAAATAGTAAAAAAAATGACAGAAAAATAAAAAAAAACCAATAAAATGACCAATAAAACATTTGGATTAAATTTTATTTAACACATTAAAAAACGGACCAAGTGTTTATCAGTGCAAAGTGACATCTCCAGCATATTTTACCTTTTTTAACTTTAAAAACCAAAAAAAAAAAAAAAAAAAAAGTCTACTTGTTTTCTGGAAAAATTTGTTAGCTTGTATGAGGACAAGCAAAGATACTGAATAAAACATAAAATCTCAACGTATAAAAAAAATGACATTGCCTTCCAAAAAACTACTAAAAATCCTCAAAATGATCTAAAAATTGCCAAAAAATGACCTATCCCTAAAAAATGCCCTAACGAATTGCCTTTATTTAACCAATTATTAATGTTACACATTTTCATATATGCGAGCCATGTTTCAACCTTCATAGAAAAAAGATGCAAAATCATCAAATGCCTTGCTTTAGTTATCATTAATATCTATTTTTAATATCTGTATTTTTTTGAGAAATTTACTTCACTGTAGATTTATTTTAAATGAGTATCATTTATTTTCCCTCGGTTTCATTCATATTTACAATTAACTCTCAGAGATATTTTTCTTCTCTCTAATCCGTTAATTTCAGTTCGTAATCCAGTGTCACTTCACACAAATGGAAAACAATTTTCCCGCGTTCAAATCGAATTCACTTTTATTGAAACAAGATTTTATTTTGTCTGGAAGAAAATCAACCCATTAAATCCATCGCAGTTGAACAAACTCAAGCGAAAGAATTCTTCCATTAATAGAACAACGCTTCCGAAGAGAGATTTCCTTATGTTTACTTGAATTGTTTCTACCTATTTCTTCTTTCAGCCTCTTCATCTTTCTGATGAAAAAAAGAGAAGAATAAGAGAGAAGAAATGACATTGTTTTTCTCCTGTTTGGCGAGAGAAAGTAATGAAATTCAGATGAGGCTAAAATCAGTAGGGGTTCAGTTACCCTCATTTCCCAATGCCTCACCCACGCAAAAGAAGGGCCGTGAAGTTGGAATGGCGCTGACTGATAAAGAAAAAGCGTGGGTTATTTACTGTTATTATTATGGTTATTGAATGTGAAAAATCCACTTGAGATTTTGGAATTGACTCAAGGTTCATTAATCAATTACGGCAATTAGATTATTGAGAACCGCCTGAAGACAAGTAGTCAATCATTGGGTGAAATTTATTTTAGAGAAAACACTGCAAGATGGAAATAAATTATATCAAAACGTGATATTTATATTACCAAGTTTATTTCTTTATTTGTGTCGAATATATTACTTGATATTAAAATATTTAATGTGTGTGAAATAAAGTAATTAAATTAATAAAATACCAACATACAATTACACGATTACAATTACTTTTTACAATTTTTTAAAACGTTAAAATTACTTAGCGTGGAGCTTTCGGGCTCCTTTGCGGCTGCCTCTCATCAACATCCTCATGTTGCGTTGGTAAATTCGAGGCTTATTTTGGTTTTGTAGTTTTGAAGAAAGGGTCTAAAAAAATTAGTTTTAAAATATTCTAAATTTTTTTCAAGATTTTGCTATCTGCTGTTTGCTACAGTCTAAAAGGACAAATTAAACATTCAACCACTCTTTATCTGGAGATAAGTTTAAGTCGAAAAAAGGTTGTGGCTATTTTGTGCTTCAGGTCACAATACATTCATTCTTGTCAGTCATTAGAAGTTCTGTCCGAAATCCACATCCAAGCGAATGTAATTATTAATATCATTTTCTTGTAATTTATGTTAATTCAAAACAGTAATATGAATTGCTTACATTACAAGAAGTTCTCCAAATAACAAATATGCGTTCATTTTATTCAATATATCAGAAATATTTTTATTTTTGCGAATTTTTTTTTTTTTTTTGCAGATCTCTTCTCTAAGTGCTTAATAATGTTTCCATTCGACCAATGAAATATGCTCCCTGTAGCTTTGTTATTTATTATCATATATATTTAAATGTATAACTAAATATTTAGATATATTTGTATCTATATTTCAATAAGTTTTAGTCTACGTTATTATTTTGACGTTAGCTGACACTGATTATATATTACATCACTTTTTTGGTATTAATATAAAACATCTAGAACTATATATTATCATGTATAACAGTTTTTATATACTGTATGATATTATATATAATAATATATAGTTCGGGATATGTTTGTAGTTCTTTCACTTCTGAAAGCAAAGTCACTGTGTGTAAACGCATCGTTTTTCGACTGGCATCTATCCAATTATAACGTGCTTGAGGCGAGTGAACAGATATCGATGAACTGCCACGTTTTTGGATGCAAACTTCATTTTTCAATTTACTGCAATACAAACTTCACATTGATGTTTCTCATAGGGATAGGAAACTGTATGTGCTGCTGTCTGTGGAATTTTTTTCTTGAATGACTTTTGTTAAAATTTTTAAAAGAATCATTATACAAGGAGTGACTGGGTTCTGGCCACCACACACAGTTCTAATAAAATACATAAATAAGAATACAATCATTACACAACTTCGAAAAATTGCAAAAAATTTTTTTTTTTTTTCAGACAAAAAATTTTATTTTAGGAAAATGATTTATAAAAAAGAAATACAGCTAAGAAATATAGTAAATATATATATATATTAAAAATGATAAAAAAGATAGCCTATAACTGAATATTGATTTGCTGAATTTCGAACTTTGAATTACGGAATTTTGTAAATGTACAACTTATTAAAATAGCCTAGCTAACATGTTTTTGTTTGGTGTCTGTTGAAGATAAATTTCAAAATTACAAAATTTATGGAACTTTTACGAAGGAATGGTTGTCATTTGAAATCTAAGTTGAAGTGTATTGTTCCCATCGGATAATTTAGTTTTCTGTATAGGATGTTGCAAATTTTTGTGTCAGCACTCGGAGATATATTTCGATGAATGCAGGCATAGTATCAGGGGGAGGGGGGCTGAAGACCCTCCCGAAATCTAAACAAAGAAAATCTCTCTCAGAGTTGAAATCAAAGGAACTATTCATATCAGTATAAAATTTTCGCCTATTACGACATCCAAGCGAAGATGGGGAGTGTTGCTATTCTTGCTATGGCCGACCACCGCACGGCGCTTCTTCTAGGAATCAACCCAATCCCCGAAAGAAAATTCTGGCTAGCGCCTGTCTGAACGTATGAAAGTAGTGAAATCAACCGGAAATAACAAGAAAATAAATCACAAGAAAAAAAAATCGACAATTACATGGGATCTCAACAACTACAATGCCAATATTCGTCGTATTTAGCATGCCAGATTCAAGTTAACATTTAAAAAAAAAAGAACGAAGATCAGGACTGATATTCATAAGTAACGGTCCAAGAAACTCAACCTTTTGGTCATTGTGGGAACTGCAAAGAAAGTGATGAAATTACGGAACTGTAATATTTATCATATCTATAAAAAGTCAAACAGGTTTATTTTACACAAAGTAAAACAATGAAACTTGTGCTTAAAAAAAAATCTACATCTCAATGCCATTACTTAAAAATGAAAGATCTAAAAGATCCCAGCGAGATCTTGATTTGATTTTTAACTTGATTTGCCTGATATTTATATTTAATATTATAAAAATTAATTTAAATCCGCTTTTTGTAACTGATGACTATTTTATTAATTTCAATATGTGAGGTAATAATTTTTAAAAATAGTAAATCTTAAAAAGAAAAAGAAAGCTAACTATTTTTTAATGCGTCATAACTTGTGCGTTTTAACATGGTAACATTTCATGATACATTAAATAATTTTTAAGCAGTTTTTACTGTGAATTTTGCTACTTATGATGACCATTTTCCTAAACAATGTCAAAAAACAAAAGATTGGAGATCAGTCATCATTAGATGAGGAATAATATGACGTGGAATTTTGCATCAACTAGACGCATGACGTGATATGTATGCAAGGAATTCTTATGATTGATGTTGATGAAAATTTGGATTTTTTTCCTAATAACCAAAACCCCTTTTGACCTCAATCGTCGGTTTCCTTCAAAAAATCGATTTAATTAGCAAAGCAGACTTAGATTGGTTAAAAGAATTTTTAATTGTGTATGTAAATTTTATTTTTAAAGTACTGTAGATAGCAATCAGACTGAGGAAAAGCCATTGTTGATGGCTTCATACCGGTTCTATTATTGTATCTATATCTTAAATATATTTTATTATGAATTTTAAATATGTTTGTGGACTTTATTTAAATAATTTAAAAGTAGTTTCCAATTAATAAAATGTTTTACATTAAATGTTTTTAATCTTATTAAATTTGAAGAAAATATAATGTTTATTTTTTGCCCAAAGGAAAATTCACAAAATCTTAAAAGAAATAGCATTCTTAAAATTGTTTTCTTCAATTTGAAATGTGAAACTGATGTATTCTTTTTATATTTTCGGAATTTTCCCGTTAAAAATTGATATTCCTTTATTGGTACTAAAGAACTCTTTTAAATCAATGAAAACACTAAATGAAAAACATAAATCGTTAATTACAATGATAATGTTATTATAAAATAATTTTAATATCAATTTCCTTTCGCAAAATACGATGACGATGCCTTCCTTTTATACGGTATCCCGTCAGTTTCTATAAACAGATACCAACAGTAATCGCCCACCACTGCAGGTCCTTTTTAACGGTGATCTATTGTAAGGATATACTGGTGAAAGCGTTCTTCCTGTTCATCACATAACAGCACAATATTTTCTGAAAAAAAAATCAAGTTAGGAGTGCAGAAAGTGAACCTTTAGTGGCGTTCTACAACCCATATTGTTGGTAATTTGCAACAGATCAACACAGTGACAACGTAATCAGCATCTATTGCCCAAACTCTTCGAATCAAAAGACGACCAAGCAGCCAAGTCAAGATTCGTGAGTTTCATCATCAAAAACTGCCTCTTTCAGCTTCCCCTCACTCAACTTAGAAAGCATTTCCCTTAAATGACTGAAGACGTGAACCTCTACCTATTAAGAAGATCTTAATCAAGCCTAACTTTATATGAAGCGCGGGAAAAATGATTTTACTTGAATCAACTAAAGGTGTGTTTTGTGTTAAAGGTGTGTTTTTCACATTTTGCTTTCCAGCAACGTATGATCTCCTCATAGGCCATTCCTTGACTTTATAGTGGTTCTTGGTGTCTCAGCTGTCACATAAACATAGAAAAGCAGCAAAAAGTTTTGCATACTTGACTTAAATCACTTTTAAGTCACAGCAAATCTTTCACTCATGAAACTTTGTACTTTTCTTCCCCCAGCAGCAGAGCCAAGATTTTATTTGCTTTCTTTAAATACACCATATGAACCAAATGCGATAATGGATGGTCATTGTGTAATAACACTGCTTTTAAGCTAGCTTAGATGAATCAATGAAGATTCGCCACTCATTGAGATTATGTTGAACAGCCATCTCCTTCATTAGCTAGTAGGTTCCATTGTTGCAGCCTAGAGCCCAACAGTTCTGCTTGTTTAGAAAGTTTCAAATCATTCCTCCTATCCGAAATTTGGGGCTGTATTCTTTCACAGATCTACACCGTCTTTTTCACTTTCCACTGAAGACCCTTATTCAGTAGTTTTAAACTGACGATTGGAGCAGGCAAATATTCTCCTTTCGGCACAGGTTTAAGTCCTGAAGACACACCCCGATATTTGATATTATGTTAATTTTAATTATTATACATCGTGTGTGTGATATATTATGTTAATTTTACTTGAATGTCCTACAATATTAGTGAGACAAAAATAACAGTCAGTGATGTGATCTTTTAGTTCAAGGCAAACCATTGGAATAGAAAATTAGTATTGTATGACGGTTTCCATTCTGTTAACCATGACTATAAGAAACGAATAACCAAACTGTGAAGCTTCATGATATGCCAAAATGAATCGTAAATAAGGTAATATTCATTTTAAAAAAGGACTGTTTTTAAAATATTTTTTTGAATCTGCTTTGAGACAAAAATACCGTAAATACACTAATGAATTTGTAATCCATCTTTTCGATATTCTTGAAACTTATTAGGTTTTTAAAGTTTGCTGTGAAACAATGGAAACTACTATTTTTAAAATTAAATTCTCCAACTTAAACATATCGGATCATTGAGTTGAAATGTAGTCTTTACCTTGATTTACAGAAGGCCATAAAATAAGCATCAGTAGTCCTTGAGTTCAATTTCCAGCTAAATGAAACTGACGATCAATTTAAGAAATGTTAAGTAACACTAAACGACTAATCAAAGAATGGTTGAATAAGAATCATTCAAAGAAATCAAAACCCAAAGAAAAGCCGAGAGAAAGGAAATTAACAAAAAAAAGTCAGGATATTGGAGAGCACTCGATGTCGTTTTTATTTTTCAACCAAAACATCTATCACTGCTCATTAGCTAAAGTGACAGAGCAAATGAAAGACAAAAGGTTCAACATACTTTTTATCTCGAGTGAACACTGATTGTGACGCCAACCAAGTGAGAATTGACTAATTAAGAATTGTGTTCGACAGGAAAAAAACCACACAGCTATGAATTATCGAGAGACAAACTTAATTAATAAAAACGGGATGTTTCTTTAGCACGGACGAGATTTAGCTGACATGAGTATTTGCTGTTGATTACGTGAGAAGACGTACAAATGAGGCTCTAATTGGTTATTATCAACTTTGATTCGCAAAATTTACAAAGTCTCTTCAAATAACACTTTAGATTTAACTGCTGTCACAAACAAACGATATAAATTACATAATTTCCACTCAACAGATTAATTTAGGGCAATATTCTATTAGTGTAATTGTATATATTCAGATATCTGCGTAACTGCATTTCCGGCGTGTCCTTGTGGGCTCGGCGAATGTCTCTTTTGTGGTTGTTGCGTTTGAACCTGGTTCTATCACGTGGATGTTTCCTGTCTTTGTCTGCTTCTTCGCCTGTCTCTTCTTTCTCCGTCTAAGGTTTTGGGTTTTCATGGTGTAATATGGGGCTGGCGTCAGGAAGGGCATCAGGCCCTGCATCTTCAGTTACACAAGTGCCACTTGTGGCTATAACGGCGCCAATGGAAGTGGGAAACAGCTGTAGTTGAAGAAGAAGAAACAGAAGAGGTTCTCAGCATAATTGCAGTACAGTACTTGCCATTTTGTGAGTTTGGTGTTGCTGGTTGAAGCTGTTACATCTTGATTAAAACTACAGCGATTCCTTAAATGTTTATGAAAATGCCAAATGATTCAGACTTGAATTTGAATTTAAGATTTAAGTTTTTGTTCATTTTATTTAAATTGAAAAACTTATTTTCTTTTATAGCTTAGTATTAAATAGAAATGCTTGTAATAGTTAAAACATTTTTCAGATTCTGGTCGAAATATTTAATGAAGAAGCACAGCAGTTGATTTTATAAGCAATATAGATATTATAGTAAAATAGAAGGACGTTGAATGTTTATGTCATTAAAACGTTTTAGTGAAAAATTAGGAATGGTTCACTTCAGGTTGTAAGTGATTGAAAACCATCAAATCCAATTGCCTTACAATGATAAAGATCTATAAAGTTATTTCGGTTATAACGTTAATAACATTAAGAAATCGTAGTTCAATTGGTTAATGAAGTAATGTTCATGAGCAAATAATATTGAAATGAATCCACTTTCTTTTAATTAGGCAATTTAACGTGCATGAGGTGTAATTATCATATTTAAAAAATATAATGAGGCCAACACACATATTTTAAGATTATTTTTTTTTAACACATTCAAAAGATTAAAATACTACAGTTTCAGCTCCATTGTTCCATTTGCAAATATACACCGCTGACATCTTGTCTTCCATTTGCCAACGGCTCGCAGCCGAGTTCAAACTGTAGTATTTTACAGTTCTTTTATTTTACTAATTTTGCATACACTACTTTCTTACTTTTTAAATAATTTTCAGTAAATTGAATTATTTTCGGTACAGAAAAACAAGATTTTCTTCAAAAAAAAAAAAAAAAAAAAGAATATTAATGTATTGCATTTTATTTTAAGTATTTTTTTTTTTAAAACGTAAAAAATTGTCGAATATTATATATCAGCTAAAAGTCCGTACTTCGATTTTATTAAAGCAAACTATTGAATTATTTATAATCTTTTAAGACTCTGTAAAATTACATAAAAATTGTGGTAAATTAATTCATATATATATATATATATATATATATATATATATATATGTCTTTACTATTGTTGTAAAGAACGCCTTGTGCATTATACTCGTTTGCTAGTGATAATAACTTAACAAACAAATCAAAACAAGGTAGGAAAAGCGATTAGTAAACCAATCACAATGCTTCGCAACGTCTTCTGATAAGAAAATATAATTGATTAATTTCCTTATTATTATAAATGTGATTGTTGCTCATGCAAAAGACGCAATTGTTGCAATTGTTTTGATTGTTGTGCTTAATGATAATTTAATGAGATTTTAGTGATACTTGTCTACGGGACAAAACGGGAATATTAGTCTGCTGATCTTATCAGAAGACTAAAACAAAATATGAATAACTCAAAATAATGACCAGATCAAACTTTTAACCAGATCAGTAACAATAGTAAAACAGTTATTTTTTTATGTAGTTCATTTTGTAAAAAGTTTAGTAACAATTTAACTAAAAGATGTGTTTAAAAGTATCTTTGATATAATAATCAGTGGTCATATTAATTTAGAAATTTAAAAAAAAGAAAGTCGAAGAAACAAATCATTTTCAAAGAAGTTCATTTTTTATTTTCTTATTTTCCATGATTTATATGATTACAGTTACTCTTCGCTTCAGACTTACATTGTGTAATCTTTATTAAGCAATAGTTTACAATAAATCTTATTTAATTTACTGTAAGCACAGAAAGAGTGATCTTCTATTTCTTGAAACAGTAACCATCACTTATTTTTCTTTTTAATTCCTGTTTATTTGTCAGCAAGCCTTTATTTAAATGTCATTATTCTTTTAGTTCATTAGAAAATATACTCATGGACAAAAAAATTAGCGCACCAAGAAATAATTGCGGGATCGTACCGAAACTTGCAATGAAGGTACATGTCGGGGAGATATGCAAATGATTAGAAATGCAGCGTGATTGCGCATTACGTATAGCCGGTAGAGGGCGTTGAACATCGTACTCTGTGGAGTATAAAACAGGTAACCAAAGCTTGTTTGAGTGTGCTGAATCATTTACAAAGGAAGAGCTGAGGTAGATATGCCATTACGCCGTTTTGAAGACAGTATACGCAGTTGTCGCAGTTTGAGAGAGGGAGAATCATCGGGATGATGGAAGCTGGGTGGTCAGCTAGGCGAGTAGCTCGTCAATTAGGCCGCTCTGATTGTGTTGTGAGGAGGTTTTGGGACCAGTGGACCTGAGAGATGTCATGTACACGAAGACCAGGCTCAGGACGCCTTCGACAGACCAGTCGTCGAGAAGACCGCCACATAGTCAGAAATGCACGCATACAGCCAACTGCTTCATCGGCTGCCATCCAGGCACAGGTAGCACCTTCACTAGGGGCCGCTGTGTCTTCTCGAACCATACGAAGGCACCTGGCTGAAGGACAGTTGGTATCGCGGCGCCCATTACGTGTGCTGCCCTTGACGCCCACCCATCGACGCCTCCGTTTGGAGTTTTGCCGCGCACGAGGAAACTGTACTGCAGCGGAATGGAACCAGGTCGTTTTTAGCGACGAATCCAGATTCAATCTCAGCAGTGATGACAATCGTGTTCGTGTGTGGAGAGCCCGTGGTGAACGCTTCAATCCTGCCTTTGCTGTACAGCGACACATCGCTCCCACAGCTGGTGTGATGGTATAGGGTGTCATTGCCTACAATACACGGTCACCCCTAGTATTGTTCCGTGGCACCATGACAGCCCAGCGGTATGTTCATGAAATCCTGCAACCACTTGTGTTGCCACTCATGCAACGGCTCCCAGGAGCCATTTTTCAACAAGACAATGCTCGGCCTCATACGGCAAGGGTGTCACAAGACTGTCTCCGCACTGTTACTACCCTTCCTTGGCCTGCCCGATCCCCAGATTTGTCTCCAATCGAGCATATCTGGGATCATTTGGGACGACGAGTTGGGCATCCCACGAGTTTGAACGAACTAGAGGTAAGGTTACAGCAAATATGGAACGAAATGTCTCAAGACATCATACAGAACTTGTATGACTCAATGCCCGATCGTATCGCATCGTGCATTCGCGCTAGAGGGGGTCCAACGGAGTATTAACTCCTCCGTTCTTTTGCCTTTTTCTCTGAAATAAATTATCCTTTTTCTTTAATTTTCTAATCATTTACTTATATCAAAGTAGTCGTTACGTATGTAAATTTTCGTTTCATTTTGACGACTCCTTCTTGGTGCGCTAATTTTTTTGTCCATGAGTGTATATTTATTTGTAATCTATAATTTTTCTTCAATTATTCTCCAAGGCTTTATTGACATGGTGGTTTCTCTATAAGACTTCACTGAAATAAATCAAAGTAGATAAGATTTCTGCTGATGCTCTTTTGTTAGCGCTCTACTGCTTCTGCGCTGCTCTCTGAGGCGGAAACTTAATGTGGATTAATCAGGGAAATGTTTGTTTACTAGCGTTGGCTTGGTAATCTTTTTATCCTCTAATCTTTTTACTATTTCAAACTGATGTTCCAGTTGCCAAGGCAACCCATTTTTGGCTCCTCTTAATAGATCGACTGGGAATTAAACCATGACTTGCGCCGTCAGTGTCTCGAAAATTGAAAAGCAGAGAAGAAAACGAAATCATTCCAAAGTAACCGATTGAAATAATGTTACAGTAAGTATTTAAATGTATAAAACCTCCATTGCTTTTAGGTCAACCGATTCCTACACTTCACTGTTTTGCTCTAGTATTTTTTTTTGCAATTTGAAGAGTAAAGATAAAAAACAGTGAAAACAATGTCTAATATTTTAAGTACATTATCATATAGTTAATCAGTTCTCACGTTTGTTTAATTGGTTAGAAAGATTCGTTCAGTGATGTCTATAAACCATTTATTAAAACGATAATCTGTACACATTTCTAGCGACACGACTGGAAGCTATTGTGATAGCGATCAAAATTGGTAGCTACTGAGTTTGTCCTGTCCGTCCGTGTCTGTCAAAACTAACAACTCCCGAACGCAAGGTCGGATCGACAAACAGATTTTATCATCGTGTTCAGAGGTCCAAACAACGGAGGAATGAGCTTTTTCAGGGGCCAACGCCCCCCCCCTTCCCATGTTCGAGATATTTGGCGTTGTTTTTATTGGATTTCCTCTATTAGCTTAAAAGTCAGAACTGCAACTATCTCATTTCAGTTGTCAGTTCTAGCTTGATGCTAAAGGTTGTAGGTTCGAATACCTATATCTACTTTTTCTTTTTCTCTTATTTTTTCTGAATGTCCGCGTAGGTTTTTTTTTCCTTCTTTTTCCTTATGTTAATATACTTCCTTTTTTTATTATTATGGGTCACCCTTAAATTTATGTTCATAATTACGTCAAAATTATATTCACTTGTATTTCTCCTCTATCGAATAAGTAACTGCAGCTGTTCGGCAAAAAAATAATATCTAAAATTATAAAAGAAGATTTTCAACTCTGGATTTAGCTCCATCAAGCATTGCACAGTATTGTTGTAATTTTCATCATCAGAGTTAGAACAAAGATGCTTTATATAACTTATCCTCCACTATTTAATTGCGGAAGTATTATGTACTTCAAAGACAAATTCTCAGTAGAGAAGATGCAGCAGACAGACAAGGAGAAGACTGAAAATGACAGTATAATAATGAGCGTAAGGAAGGATAGTTGCTTAGCAGAAGCAGACACGAAGACAGTAAGAGAACGCACTGACTTTATACCAGAAATAAACAATTATTCATGACCTTATGTGGTCAAGAACTTTATTACATATTTACATATACGTAGCATCTCATTTTATATATACACTGCTCAAAACATTTAGGGGATCAAAAGAGGGGATCATGTAAAGTGATCTTTTTGCAAGTCAAATATCATTCTGATATCAGACAAGATAGAAGTTCCAACTGAACTGAAAAGGACGAATAATTTAATAATTCTGCTATAATTTAACTCAGTTTAAATTAACTCAATTCCAAACGTACGTTTTAGTTTTATTCAATGGTGTTACCTTTTAGATCTTAGCTACTGGTCTACTGTTGGTTATATATTTTTTACAAGATATGATATTAATAATTATTAAGAATTTATTAAGTTTGATTAATATACTCAGAAATCTCGTACTGCTTTAATATTCGTCGAAACATGTCTGAAGTTTTTCAATTTTTACTAATTGTGCAATATTTTAAACAATTCGGAATAGAATTTCTATGATGCAATCCGATAATCCGGTCCTTACATAAAATCAAAGCGATACGATGCTTTAGAAAAACTATTTTAATGGAATTACAAAATTTATAAGTAACTATGGTGCGAATAAATACATGTGTGTTTGTGTGTGTGTTGTACAAATATTTTTATATTGCGATCTGATTTTATCCAAAATATTCTCCTAAAAATTGAAGGCTTAATGAGAAAAGTATACTTTTTGATATACAGTGAAGTCTCACTTATACGAATATGAGGGGGAACCCAAAATTATTCGTATAAGTGAATATTTCGTGTAAGTGAATTACATATAGGACTTTTGGAGTTTCGCCAGGGAATGAGAAATTCTTCGTATAATAGAATGTTTCGTATAAGTGAGTTTCGTATAAGTGAGACTTCACTGTATTAACAATTCACAGTTTTTCAGCATCATGTAGGGATGAATTACTGTGATATGGTCAAATTACTGTTTGAAATTCTTTGAAATTTTCGGTTTTTGGGAGAAATGGGATTTTTTGAAACTTTGGAGCCCCAACAAATAATCTGAAAGCCCTTTCATTCAAGAGTAGCTTATGGTAAGTTATGACAGTATTTCAGTGTCTCTATTGAATTAGGATATTTTATAGAGCTGATATGGCACGTCTAACAAAAGGACCAACTGAAAACTTCCAAACTTTTATTAAGTTCCAAGTACACAAGTACACAAATATTATGAGAACCAAACCCAGAATAGTGTAAATCGGAAGAAGATAGAACAAACTAAATGAATATTAATTGCTGTAAATAAATATAAATAAATAAAGTAAATAAAAATTAAAAATATAAAAGTAAATAAAGTAAACTAATTACCAAGTAAAACTGTATAATGTATATATGTATCTTTATGCAATTACAGAGAGTATAATTTCATTAGAGTTTTGAAATAACAAAGGTGCCCAAGAATAATTTTTTTTTAAATTGGGGAAGTTTAATGTTAATCAATTGACATCTAACTTAAATATCATACTTCTCCATGCTCTCTGAAAGAAATAATGACATATATCTTCACAATCAGATTAAAGATCTATACTAGTTCCTTTATTAAGTTTATAAAATACTTTAAAAACAATTTCAAAAAATCTCTTTTGTCGTAAATTACAAAACTTTGTTATAAAAAATTTTAAGTATGCTCTCTAGCATACTTAATAGACTGGTAAGTATATATATTTATGTAGGGATTAATGTTTTATGATATTTATATTATGTTCATTAAACATTTAAACTTTTTAAATGTTTATTAATATTGAGTGATGTTTGCGTAGGAAATAGTAATGGATGTTAGATATTCGTGTATTAACCTTGAAAACAACACTTCAGTTATTTAATCAATTTTAAAATTTTTCCTTTAATCGGTAATTTATTCACGAAACAATAAAATTGCTTTTATTTGTTGTTTGAGGAAAACCTTATCTTTATGCTATTTTTTTTATGTTATGTATTGGCAAATTTAACTAAATCTGATTTGTAATCGTACCAAAGTCAGTGTGTAATGGCATTTGCTTTTGTTCTGTATTTATTTTAATCTTACTAACTCTAGGATTTTAACCAAAATCTATACATTCTTGAACAGAAGAGCAGGCGTTGGCGTTGATTTACCACAGGAATCCGTCTACGTTAGCCGAGAATTAGAGAAAGACAGAAGAAGAAAAATGAATTACTCGACGCAGCTCTAGCGGTCGAATCCAATCCAAGAATTAAAGTTGTGTTATCAAATGAATGGTCCAAACTAGCTAGTAAATCTTGATAACAGTTTAGAAACGTCAGGATTTTAACAGTTGATTTCAGTTTAAAACAAATGTAATAATCAGAAAAAAGTAAGTCAAGCGAGGAAAAAGAAAAAGCAGATTTAGCAGAAAAAAGAACTGATAC
>JAFIDM010000002.1:6815985-6834185 GCA_023159025.1 Thereuonema tuberculata
TACATTTGTTTTAAATATTTTAAACTGTAAAATATGGTGCAAATATGATTAACTTTAAAAATTATCTACATTACTCTGAAGATTAAGAAACCATTACTAAAATTAATGGTAAATTAGTGGAATCTTCTGCTTCTGAATTCAAACTTTCCAAAACCTTTCTGCTGTTTTGGATTTCTCTGTAAAACTTCTCTTAAGTAACTTAAGCCATCTGAGGAGGCTTAAGAAATCTGAGGAGAAATACATAGATAACTGAAATTTATAGTAGCTTTGCCTCTATTCAAATAAAGAGAACTAGGATTGGAGATTAAAATAAGCCTCCTAATTCCCATTCTACCAAATTTAACTGTAATATGAAAAGAGATTGTTTTAGTTATAATCCCGATATGATGTGAATTTCATATTAATGTTGTAACTTCAGTCATTAAAATAACGTCTGTTATAAAGTTATCTCTGTCATGAAGGTGATCTCCGCCTATCGATAACTGTACGAATGAGATGGTGTACAAATACTAAAAAGTCACTATTTACATTGCATCAATGTTATTTTTTCCAAATATTGAGTGGATTTTTAATTATTACTAGTTAAGAATGATTGGTGAGCAGATTTTATTGGAACACTTCATTTTCAAATTAAGTTTTTTTACTTATACTGAGAAAACAGTAACACTAAGCAGTAACGAAACTTTTATGAAATGGATGTGGTGTGGTGTGGTTCCACACCAAAGCCTTAACACTTCTTTAGATTGTTTTGCAAAAACCAGCTCGACGATTAAGTAATATTGAACAGGGACCATCATACTATGACCTTTCAGTCCAAATTTCACAGGAATTTTATCTAGGAGAATAGATAAAGACAGCACCCAATCCATCTTTACCTCTGGCAGTCTAACTGTCATTGCATTGACCAGCGTTTCCCAAACTTTTCCAGCGTTTTTTTTTTTTTTTCTTAAGGCCCACTTTCTCTGAAAATACGATCCAAAGTCTCGACTAATGAACTTCAAATAAGATAAATGAATCCGCAGTATTCCATCAAAGAAAAACCATAACAAATTTTCTTTTTCTGTAACTTGAAATTTCAAAGATAGGAATGAGGATCGACTTCAATCTCAAAATAAAACTACTGCTGACTTTAATCTTCAAATTCTGAAGATACAAATTCTGAGGGATGAAGCTTTAAAGCCCATTCGTATGTTTTTAATACTAACATTAGTAATATTATTACTGTTATTTACATTTTATATAATTTACAGGTAGTAAAACTGTTCAATATTTTCAATATAGTTTTTAATGTATATTCTTCGGTCGTAATAAAGAGTTTTTGTTAAATCAAAAGTTAAAAGCTTCATAGTTTTAATCTTTTAAAAGAAATCCAATATAATAAACTACGTGACCACATCACAAAGCAATTTTGACTGACTATCAAGCAATGAATGATATGTGAACACCAATTGTCTGCCACAAAACCACAGTTGAATCAATATTTCTGAGCACTGCATAATCATTCAGGCATTCAAGGTAGACATTGATATTTTCTTTCCATTGTTTCCTCATCACAAAAGCACCTGGATATGATGGGATCACAGCAAATATTCTCAAAGAAGCAGGACAAGAAATGGAAGCAGACTACTCTATTTCACTAAACTGGCTACTCTATTTTACTAAATAATGGAACCTCAGGGATGTTCCAGAAGATTGGAAGAATTTAAAAAATTTATTTGACCACATATATATAGGGGTCAAAATCACCAAGGTGGCGAATTTCGCAATGAAAATTTCTGTAAAAATTAGTACATCGTAGAAATCTAAAAATTAACTTGCATTATACACTGAAACACTAATAGCTACTGTGTAAAAGAAGCGCGCACAAATTTCACATTTTAATGATTTATCTTAATTCCAAAGAGACTGGGCGGTTTAAAACATCATTCAGGCAACGTATTTCAAAATTTGGATATATTTGATTAAAATACAAATTTGATACTACTCACTTTTGAAATATGATATTTAGTAACTATTAAATAAAAATATTTTTAAGCTGCACTCTACATTGTCTTAATTTATACTATTTTAATAAATCTTAACATTTCTGAAGCACTTCTTATGTTTCTGAGATGAAAGTTTTTTTTTTTTAATCATCGATTTCAGTTTAGTTATTTTCACTTTTTTCTATGAAATTATTTGCTGTAGTATTTAATTTTAATAATAAATGAAGCAGATAAATTAAACCCTGGAAGTTAACAATAATATTTTTATGACATTCCCGTAAATGACGAAAAGTTCACTGAATGATTGCAACGCTCATGAAATGACAAAAGTGTTCTCTAAATGACATAGTTAATGATTTTTATTATGAAATAAACATCTTATGAGTAATTGGGAACTTTATTTTGCGAGTTTAAAATCTTAAATTTGCAACAAACATATAAAGAATTATAAACTATACTAGCCGTGTACCGTCGCTTCGCTCCGGAATCCTTGGATACGTAGGCATAAAAAATAAACCTTTAGTTATTCAGCAAATTAATATCGAAATCAGAAAATATACGATGTATTGTGGGTTGGCGCCACACACCTATATATCGATAAGGCAACTTTAAAGTCTCTGGCATTGTTACAAGAGACTCAAGAATGTAATCTTTATTTCTCCTTCCTTGTCTACAAGTTCCAGCAATAGCAACATATCTGTTGAACACATTCTTATTTTTCGTACAAACATTAATCAATAAAAATGTTGCAGATATTATTTTGTTAGGATTGATATTTTCTTTATCTTCTACATAAGAAGTGCTAGCACCGGTATCTGAAATTCTTGTTCTTTTTTTACGATGCACTGTTATTAGATCTTCATCTTCAGAAGTACATGAGCTGGACACCTCATGATATATACTTTTTCTAGGTTTCAGATTCTCTATTTGCTTGAGCTCTTGGGGTTTCGGTATGTATTCAACAGGTTCTATCTCTATATCAAAATGTTCTCTTTTCAATCTATTTTCTCGTCTTTTCTGTGGTTCAATTTTTTTCTCGAAGAATCGATTTTTCTTTGCATGTCCTTCATTTTAGAATTGTGCTTAGCTATAGTGCGACATGCTTTGGCTCTATCTTTTCTGACTACTTTCCTGCCTTCTCGTTGACGTCTTGTTGAGAGGGGCGTTTCATTGTTCATACATTCTTCTTTCGAAAGAAGTGGAGTATTATTTAATATATTTGTTAAGTTCTTTTTCTTCTGTCTGTATTTTCTAGAATTTATTTTCCAAAGAGTCCTTTGCTTGCGCTTCTCCCTCTCTGTCATATCATTAATGGATTTTGTTTCTTTTGCAGCCTTCTTTTTTTGGTAATACTCTCTATCCTTCGCTTTTTTTCATCTCTCTTTGTTCTGTGGTCAATTTATCCAAATATTTACGTTTTCTCGCATTTGCTTCTTCACGTTGTTTTATATAAGCGGCGCTATTTTTATTGATTATTTTTTTGGAAGAATTTTTTTTCCTTCTTATTTACTTCTTCAGGCTGCATGTTTCTATGAAAAATCTAAACGAAATAATGTAAAAAGCATTACAGCAAATGCCAAAAGAAAAAGAATTTATACTCATTCAAATCACAATTACAATTTATAAAATGTATTCGATCGTTAAATTAACGTAAATTAACGAAACAAAAGAACACCGGTTAAGTATTAGCAAAAGCATCATCACGGGAATATAGTGGTCATTCCGGGAACGCGCGTCATTTCCAAAAACGTTGTCGAAATGACGTTCCCGGAATGACTTTTCGACGTTTCCTATTGTTTTAAATAGTCGTCGGACATTTTGGACGCTATCATGTCACACAAGCGAAAATTTAACAGAATCTTTTTAATGGATTTTCGCCTAATTATCTTCACTTATCGTTAAATCAATGAGTTGGGGGCGTTCCAGTTATGGTGCTCTATTGATGTACGAGACCAAAATAATAAATTGAAATCAACTTACCGACTAAATTAATTAAAAATCACCACAAAACAATCGATCGCTGTTTACATTCATGAGATTACACCGTGTGACTGCACAGTACCACCTTGTACGATGTAACTGTATACTACTTCTTGACAGAATAGAGTGCGTTCACGAAATGACGTAGAAGCTGCCGGACAAAGTTGTATGTGAGGTAAATATATAAAGTTACTTACATTTTGAATATGAAATTACACAGGCCAAAACATATTTACAATTAAAAAGATGTATGCTTTCGAATCGTTACGATCCTTTCTCAAGCAGGTGATTATCAATGTATTCATAATAATTTTACAAACGTTAATTTTTAATATTACTTACATTTTCTTTGAGTTATATTGAGATTATGACAATAAGATACAAATATATCAAACATAATTGACAAGTTAATTTTAAAATAAGTATTTTATTGTTTTATCAATATTTCTAATAAGGAATTTCATATTGGGACGCTTTCCAAAATGACGTTTTCACTAGTTTCATGATTAAAAATGTGTGTACTAACATCATTTTGCAAAAAACAATGAAGGGTTTATATAAAACTAACCAAACCAATAGTTACAGGTAATTATATCCCAAATATTCCAAGGTTTTATTGGGAAAAATAGTGTGGAAACCAAATTTGCCAAATATATATATATTAGAGCTTATCAAAAATATTCATACCCATGCGACGGCAATAATTAGTTTGCATACAGAAAATACAGAAAAAAATCAGGATATGAAAATATATCAGACAGAGAGATACTATCTCTCCTAAATTATTTACAGTAGTACTTCAGGAAGTGTTCAAAAACTTAGACTGGGAAAAAGAGACATCAACATTAATAGTAACTATTTAATTAATCTTTGGTTTGGAGATGATGTAGTTGTCGTAGCTAAAGATGCTACAGAATTGCAGTTGATGATACAAGAACTTGTCATTGAAAGTTTAAAAGTTGGATTAAAGCTAAACTCAAAGAAAACAAAGATTATGTTTAATAGGTTTATTAATAGGAAACCAATGAAAGTCGGTAATTCTTAATTAAAGGCTAGAAGGTATGTGCAAAGTAGTAAGAATGGAAGTACTATGCCAGAAATTAATCCTAAAATCAAACTTGAACGGAATTTCTTTGTCCGAATTACTGTAATAATGAAAGGAGCAACGCCTCTATTTTTAAAGAGAAACTTTTTAACACAAATATATATTGCCAGTCCTAACATACGGAGCAGAGACATGGACATTGACCAGGAAAGCAATTTATAGATTGTAGACAATTCAAAGAAGCATAGAAAGATATATGTTAGAAATTATGCGCTGTGACCGTAAAAGAAATGTATTGGTTACAGCAAACCAGAGTGTCTGATATTAGTATCACTAGAAAGAAACTCAAATGGAATTGGGTTGGCCATGTAGCAAAGCGTAATAATAATAGATGGTCAACAGAAATACTAAGCTGAATTCCGAGCAATGAAAGAAGGCCCAGAAAGCGTCCACAACATAGACGGGTAGATGAAATTAAAAGTTTTGTTGGTTTGGACTGGAACAGAACAGCTTTCGACTGAAAGAACTGGAAATAAACTTGAAGAGATCTAGATCCTGCACTGGATTGAAAATGGTTGAAAATGATGGGGATGATGATGATGTACTGTGCAGGTTGATCAAAAATGATTTGGATGATTTCAAAACTTTTCTGTAACATCTCTGTTGTAGTCATGATGCGACGAATGGTACAGTTGGATAGAACACATTTTCAAGTTTTTTGTATCTCAGAACTGTGAAATATGACCTACATTAGTCATACGATAACTGTAATCCCTGTATGCACAGTCTTGGCAAATGCGACAGCAGTGGATCATGGACTGTTGTGCCGTAAACAATCGATTGCCACTGCCACTTTCCATGAGGTGTTGTTGATAGCATTCAGAGGTGAGGAAAAGCCGTACTAAGTTTTAGAAAATCTCGCAATCAGATCTTTGACGGTGGTATAGCGTGATTTTCATAATGACCCATCTGCCAAGAACTTCATTCGAAAATGATATGATCAATTTAAGCGAAGAGGGTGCGTTTGTAAGCGCAAGTCGAGTGGCCGATCGACAGTCCCTGAGGGGGAATATGCACCCCATTCATGACATGTACCATCGTAGCCCTAAATCATCAACGCTCAGTGAAAATGCAGAACTGGGCATCCCGCAGACGACTGTGTGGCACGTGCTGCGGAAACCTCTACACATGCATCCATATTGCCTGCAGAGGCTGCAGCTTTTGACATCGAACGACCACCATCATTGCGAGTCATTCTGTCAGGCGATGTTACAACAATATGAAGTTGAGAACCACCATATCAGTGAGGCCACCTATCATGTCAATGGAAGAGTGAATCGGCACAATGTGCGAATTTGGGGAAGGGAGAAGCCCCACGCTTACTTTGAGCACGTGCGGGATTCTCCGAAGGTGAATGTTTTCTGTGCCATTTCGATGAACAGTGTACATTTCGGTGGCCCATTCTTCTTCGCCGAGAACACTGTGACAGGCGAAGACCAACACTGTGGCCGAGAACTATCTTGACCTGTTAACGAAATGGTTGTTACCACAGTTGGAAAACGACACGGATGACTTCATTCTGCAGCAAGACGGGGCACCACCCCATTTCCACTCGTCACATGCGACCTCCCTAACGAACGGTTACCACAACGGTGGATCGGTCGTGCAGGTGCAAATGATCAACAGCCGTAATCGTGACCTCCCAATTCTCAAGTCTCTACCCGAGAAAGTGTGGATGAAGATGAGTGTGAGTGAGTATTTAGGTACAAAACATAGGCGTAAACCCTTAAGTCTTTTGTGATAAGTCTTGTGAAACAGATTCATCTTCTGACATCAACGTCTTTTTTTGTAAAACAAATAGAAATAATGTCATTCAAATGAAAGTTCTATTGGTTAATATTGCAATTGGTTAATAAATTTTACATACTTTATTGCAAATAAAGGTTGCAACTCTTCAGCCAACCCCATTCACCAAATGAAATGCTCACATAGTGCAAAAGTGATAAGGGAAACCACTCTCGCTTCCAACTGTGGCCTCCCTCCGAAAGACAACACATCTAAAAAAGAACCAAAACCGACAAAACTTCAAATCCTGGCCTGCGAAACCATCAAGCACAAAGGAATTTGAATATAAAGAACCAAGGCTAAACCAAATCTGGTTTAATGAAAAGATTTAACGCGACAGAAATTAATATAAAAGCGTAAAGAAATGTCACAGAAATAAAAAATCTAAGCTTTGATTTCCTGTTTTGGTTTCTTTTTTATAAGGTTTTCCTTTTGGAGGGGACCACAGCCGAGTGCGGAAGTAATTTCCTTTATCACTTTTTCACTATTTGAGTATTTCATCTGGTGAGTGGGCTTGGCTGATGAGTCTCAAAAAAGGACGAAACGGCCGTCCCAGCCTCTCACCGATGAAAGATCAGATATTTTTTATTTCTGTGTCATTTCTTTAGGCTTGATATTTTTTATTCTAATTTATTGAAAGTTTGAGACGACTTCATTGATAAAAGCATTTATTGGTTAGTAGTGTTATTTTATTTTTATATATTTTCCTTTTCTGACCATAATAAAATATCTTATTAGGAGCTTCTTGAAGGAAGAAACGCAGTCAGATGTGTAGGAACTATTCCCAGAATGTGGAGAATAGATTTCAGAGGTAACAAAAATTAGTTATCAAGAAGAAAATTAACATTAAATACCAACAATAATTCTTTTTCATGTAATCACATTCAATCTTACATTAGTTTTTTTTTTCGATTTTCTTTTTGCATTTCATCTGTTTACCAATAAACTTTGTCAATTTCCTTTGTTAGAGCTTTTAAACTTATCCTTCTCTTTTTTTTTCTTTCTATTCAATCTTTTGCTGGCTTTTCTCTCAACTTTTGGCAGCAAAACCGTTTTTGTGTTTAAGAGTGAAATTGTTTTTATCTTCGGGCATTTTGATACAAGAGAGATTTTTTTTCTTTCTAAAGAGTAATCGTAGCAACGTCTTCGGTCTCATCTTTCTCTGGTTGATGTGTTTTCCTTCTTGGGAAGCGATTGAATAAACGAAGAATTTCAGATCGAAATGGAGCGGTTGAACTTTGCTTGCTTCGAATATGAGTTCACAGCTTCTTTCTTCCTCAGACAGGAGACAAGAAGATCACGAAACTAAACAAGTTAAAAAAAAAACAAGTAAGCAACATGTATTTGAAGGGAGTTTGGATGAAAGGAAAAAAGGGGCTTGTAACGCCTAGGTTTCGGTTGATGGTAAGGAGAAGAAATTAACTGCAACAAAAGGATCGTAACCCTTGGTTTTGTCTTTGAGGTATCACACTGATGTTGTTCTTAATAGATAAAAGAGATTAAGCGGAAAAAATGGACGCAAATTGTCTTTCTTTACTTCAGATATGAGCAATTAACTTAAAATTTTTCCCGATATTCAAAGTCACTTACAATTCATTCTCGAAGGAGATGAGGAAGACTGCAAGTTTTTAGACTTTTTTGCTGGAACATTTTCGAAGGTGTTTCTAGATGTTTCTCTCATTTTGAAAGTACGGCAATTCTATTGGTAATATAACCTCCCAACAAAGAAAACGAAACAGGAACCATAAATTTTGGATTCTCGAAATATATTTGTACGAATTGAAATTATAGCTGTCATTCATTTATATGTGAAGAGGACAAATTGCTACAGCATATCGATTAACCTGGGGGTTAAAGAGAAAATAGAGGATATTTCTAAGCGTCATTACCTAAACTATATAAGCTGTCTTATCGAAAAATTCATGATAATTGATGCCATCAGATTAAAGATAATCTCTCATGTAAAAATGAGGAAATTTCTTTTCTTAAATTTTTTCCTTTATTTTCCTGCAATTTTCCACAGAATTTTATTACTAGGAAATAGAAATACAAAATGAATTAGAATGAATTTTTTTTTCAAATTATGGCGAATATAATTTTTTTTAAATTTCAATTAAAATTCAGATCTTCTTAAATTATAAAATCTTATTATTTAAAAAAAAGCTTATTTTTGAGATACAATTGTATTTTATTTGTTTCAATTGTCAGTAAAAAATAATTACACTTTGAAACAAATTTACTAAATTAAATATTTTCTCTAAGGAGATTGAATACAAAGTTCAGAATCAAATATGTACTTAATTCAAAGAATTATTATTTTTAAACATCATGTTGATAGTATAAATTTTGTATGCCGAGTTCTTCATTCTTTCTGAAGTTACAAAAGCGGAAAAAAACACCTTTAAAATCCGAAAATCAAGAAACTATATAATGATTACAAAATTGTTGCGATCATTATTTCATAGCTTTATTTTTTTGTAGTTTATTATTTTCCGGAATTTTCTGAAAAGAGGAAGATAGACTTGGAAGAAGCTAAATGGCAATGGATCTGATTGTGGATTACAATGTAGATTCAATCCAACATCGTAATGGAGGTTGTAAACCCAACACCGGTTCATTGAATTCAATTCATAAGAAAGTATGGTGAAGACCAACACGTGGAGCAAGTGAGGGATTCACAGCAGATGGAGGATTTCTCAAGAAGTTCAACGACCTTAAGAAAATAGGACAAACCAATTCCTAAAACTTCTTATTCGATTTGGAAAACAACACTTTTTATCCGAGCTTCTCAATTTCTTTTCTGATATCTTCAATTGGAAAATTCTAATTGGCGCACCAATGTTTAAACGATTCATTAAAAGACGCTAAACGAAGTTTTGATTCTTATTTCCTAAAGGACATTATTTGTTAATCCATTTTGTTATACAAGGATTTACATTAAATTGATTAACTTATTTTTAAAGTTTTATTTTATGAAGATAAATAGACTCATTACCTTAAGGTCCTTAAGCAACTTCACGCGATTGCAAACCTTTTATTTCTTTTATATATTTCTTTTTCCAATGCCCCTAAAATTCTGAAAATTTAAATATGAACTTGTGAATATATTTTCTTGTTTTTACTTTTTGAAGATATTTTGTAATAAATTAAAATTCAAAAACAGTCAATTTTTTTGCGTGTTTTCAAGATACGGCTCAGTATTTTCACTTAAAAAAACTTGACAAATCCTGTAATGATACAAAATTCTTACAATAACTATTTAAAATATTTATTATTAGTACTACAGTTAATTTTTGAAAAAAATAAAGATTGTGTGGTTTTTTTTAAATTTGTGAATTTTTTTAAATTGTTTTTTAAAAATTAACTATTGCATTAATAATAAATATTTTAAATACAAATCATTATTTTACAATTTTTTTATCATTTCAGGTTTTACCTCAATTTGTTTCAAGTTGCAAATACCGAGTAATACCTCGAAAACACCCAAACAATTGAATATTTTTGAGTTTTAATTTAATTAATTGCAGAATATTTTGAAAAATAAAAACAAGAAAATTGAAATTCCAGTTAATTTACAAGTTGATATTTAAATTTTCAGAATTTTAGGTGCATTGGTCAAAGAAATATATAAAAGAAATAAAAGGTTGCAGTCGCCTGCATTTGCTTGAGTCAGGACCTTAACTCCAAATTAGTCTTTTTAGCTTCCAAGCAAAGAGTAATGGTTTTAAGCAAGAATTCAATTAATGTCAAAATAAAGAATAAAATAAACAAAACGAAAATTAACGAAAGGACCTTCTGGCCGCAACGAAAATCGCGTCTCGTGTGAAAGGATCCATTGAAATCTACAGAACGACGTGGTCGCGCGACCAATTTGGCCACGTGAAAAATCGCGTCATGTCGCGACCAGAAGCCACCACTTGACCACGTGTGAAAGGCTCCACTGAAATCTACAGAACGGTCTGGCCGCGCGACCATGATCGCATCGTGTGAAAAGGGCTTCAGTTGACTGATTTTTTTAAAAAAAAAATTACAATATTTACTTATAGACTAACATAAATGTTTTGAGCACTACTCTTCTTGTAATAATAAAATTAAACTGTTCTGATTCATAATCCCCGAAAATATTTTGATCTTTCTATATTAATTTTGTGACATTCAAAAACCACATGTGTGAGAAATATCGTTTCCTTCATTACAAGATTATAAATTTTGTCTTTCTCTTTAATCGAAACCGTGTCCCCTTAAAAATATTTCTGCATCTAATTTTACAAAATAAATTCCGCATGAATTCATTGTCTTCATTAAAGAAATATCCCCTTAGGCATCATTGCTTATAATCACAACTTACTTACAGTTTATTCAACCAATTAGAAAAATTGATTGGTTCCATTTCTGTCAAGAATAAAAAAAAGTTTTATTAGAATTAAATAACTTCCTTTAATTTATTAAATATAACTTCATTTTGATGCATCAGCTTTTAATCCTTGAAAATTTCATTCAAAAGTTTTAACTATCAAATTATTCCCATTTCATTTATGCTGTTTGACAAGAAACTACTTTTAACAAGGCTTATCTCAATCATGACTTTTCTGCGCTGCAATTGATTTTATGTCAGTTCGCAGGTTTTATAACCAACACGAAACTGATACTTTCTATCATTCGGGATTTTGCAGAATTACTTTATTCTGAAAAAATAATAGTAAAAAATATTACTTTATTATACTGTCTCTATATTAGAAATATAATCTGTAATTCCTAATAATCGATTTGTATATTTCATTAAATGAGAATTTTAGTATTTTACCAAAAAGAAAAAAAAATATTATCAAATAACATATATAAAAGGTATTCAATAAAATAAAAGAAAAAAATTACACCGAGAATAAAAGTTTGTAACAAATTTAGATGCTAAAATATTTAAAGTTACACTTCACAGTGATTGTCGTGGAATGTACAGAAAATAAATACATTTTGGAATAAAGAAGCCACATTCAGTCTCAGATTTCTATTGATATGTTTTCAGGTGATAACAATAGGTGAAAGAATTGATCTTTGCTTTCTTCCTATTAGGGCGTTGCAACAATGATTAATCTTGATTTAACTTTTTCGCTCTTTTATCTTTCTGCAATAAGCTACAGATATATAATCTTCGATATCACAATTTTCCAATCCGGACCAAATGAGTATGGGTGGCAATTCTGTAGCTTGCACGCCTTTAAGAGAGTCCCCGTTCCCCGTTTTACAGCTTACCCTATTAAAAGAAACCAAAAGCCCCGGTCCCTTTTTACAGATCTGAATAAATCTTAGGAGATATGTGGAGGAAAAATAATCTGCTAAAAATCCTCGACCTCTAGCCACGCTTCTTCAACTCTCTAGAACCTATACCACTTCCAAACCCACAATAATGACGATTACCGCTGTGTAGAATGAATACAATATTCCTAAAGTAATCTAACAAAGTATATCTCACCGTCGTATTCTGTACCAGATTTCAAATTAATGTCAATAAATTAAATGGCCTTTCTATATATTATTGTTATTATAATAAAAGAATGTTTCGCTTCGATATGGGCTACTAAAAAAAATTGAAATTTATCTTTTCTGGCCTTTGCTGTCAGAACTGTCTACGTCATGTAATTTGCTTGTTACCTGTTTTACTATCAAAATAAAATAAAGAAAGGATTGTATATGTCGCAGCCACATGCGGTAATGTAGACCTAATGAAGTATCTAGATATCACGAAGAGCCTAACCACAATGGTCACTTGCTGTAATTCAATCTTAATATCAAAAATTACCGTATCTGTCCAGAAATATTAGACACTTCGCGAACTGAGTTGCTGACGAGCTGCAGCATCTGTCCAATCAAAATTAGACACTTCGCGAAGTGTCAGGGTGATGTTAGACACAAATTGCAGAAGTCGATTCATCGATCCGTTTTAACAGCATATGTCCAGCCCGTTTTAGACACTTCCTGAAGAGTCACAAGGTGTTTGGACTGAGGATGTAACATGAACAAATATAAAAAAAAAATGCAATGCAAATATAGTAATAGGCATAATCATTGACACAAAGAAAATTATTTTAATTATTGTACTTTGTTAGATTTAATAAAAGAGACTAATAAAAGATTTTATTATTTATTAATACAGCGATCTAAAAAAAAAGAAAATGCAGTGCAAATAAAACGATATTAGAAGATCTAAAAATACCAGAAAAATATATTGCAATTACAATAAGAAGACCAATGGAAATAAAAAATAGAATAATAGAACAGTATTTCATATGTATGTTTTTAGTTATGAATTTCTCCCAACGAAATTTCTCCAACTTGTTACCATATGACATGCTTTTTTGGCACTTCTGACAGATACATTTCTCTGTTGTGCAGTGTTTGGAGGATGGTCTGCAAAATCATTTAAAGAATCCTTGCCCTCTTGAGTTGTTCTTTATGGTCTCCCTCTGAGAGCTCTTTAGTTTAGTGCATCCGCTTTTAATTCAAGAAAGCTCAACCGTTTTTTTCATTAATGATAGCGCAGACGAAATTTTGAGGGTCTGCTGGACCCTTGTCGACCTTCGGGACCGCAAGAATCACGCAGTCTCCAATGGAAATTTTATGAAATCGAGATTTGGAGGCCATCAACATTTTATCTTCAGCAATTTTCATTCGTTTTGAGAGTCCTCTCTAATTTCTTGAATTTTGTCTTCGTGAGTGCAGAGAGTGCACAGCAGACGCAAGTTGCTTGCCATTGGATGTTGGTTTGCATGCGCTAAGAAAAGGATTCTTACATAATACACACTCCAATTCCCGATCATTGATTGACTCTGAACAAGCGCAGCATACCTTTTCGCCATCTTCTGCGGTTAATGCTCTATCGAGTCTGTTGCATTTGCATTTTCATGAGCAATTTCTTTATGAACTTTGATGACATCATCTGTGAGAGTAGTGTTATAAATGGATGGTTTTGGGATGGAGAGAAACACAGATAGACTATACTAAAGAGCTCTTAGTGAGGGAGGCCACAAAGAACAATATAGGAGAGTAAGGATTCTTTAAATGTTCTTGCAGACCATCCGCCAAACAGTGCACAGCAAAAAAATGTATCCGTCAGAAGGAAGGAAAGCAGTGCAATAGCAGTTGCCGTAATACTATGCCATAAATAATAAATAATAATATTATTATATTATTATTTATTATTTATAAATAAAAATTTCGATTGGACAGATGCTATAATACGTCATATGTCAACTCAGTTGCTGACACTTCGCGAATATTTCTGGACAGATACGGCAATTTCTGATATGAATGTTGAATTACAGCAAGTGTCCATTGTGGTTAGACTCTTCGCGATGTGTCTAGACACTTCACGAAGTGCTAAATTACCGCATGTGGCTGCGACGTATACATCTTGAACCACGATTGATCTTAAATAAGTTATATGATGTTAAATCAGTTAATTTTACGGATTACTGAAAAAATTAATTTTCTTTCAAAAAATTAAGAAAATTAATTTTTTAAAGTACTACTTTTAATTAATTCAGTGTTTATAATCAACAATTCGCCTACTACTGGATATTGATATTAAAAAAAAAACATGAATGGATTGAAGCAGATGTACGAACGAAGCATTTGTTAGTAAAGGAAGATTTACGGTAAATGATTTTATTTTTTTTCGTTTTTACAATAAACTATGACTTATTTCCTCAATATTTTCCGAAGGAAATTAACTTTACTATTGTAGTAATAAAGTCAAACTTTTGTAGTACTTTGATTGATGATATCTAGTGTTATATAATGTATTGGGAGCAGATGGTTGGGGTAGCAGGAATGATGAAGGGAAAAAGTTGCTGGATTTTTGCAAGAGGAATGGTCTAGTGATAGGGAACTCCTGGTTCCAGAAGAAAGAGAGCCATAAAGTAACATGGTACAGTAGTGATTTGACAAAGAAATCTGTGGTGGATTACATGCTGTATGACTGGGAAATGAAGAGAAGCGTCAAGGAGGTAAAGGTAATACCATCGGAGGCCTTAGATAGCGATCACCGGCTATTAGTAATGAACCTGGGAGTAGCGAAGGATAGCAGGAGGACAGGGTTCCAGGAAAGAAGAATCAAAGTATGGAAACTGAAGGAAAAGGAAGTTAAGGAGGAATTCCAAAGGATAATTAGGGAAAAGTTACCTAAAGATAACCCTAAAACAGGGGAAGAGGAATGGATCCGATTTAAAAGTACAATGGTGGATGCTGCAGTGGAGGTTTGTGGAAGAACAGGTAACAAAAAGAGATGTAAGGAGACGCCATGGTGGAATGAGAGAGTGAAAGAAGCAGTGGGAAGGAAGAACAAGGCTTTCAGAGTGTGGTTTCAGGAAAGAACGGATGTAGCAAGAGAAGAGTATAAGAACAAGAAAAAAGAAGCAAGCAAAGTTGTTGCAGAGGAGAGGAAGAAGTGGATGGTTAAGTGGACTGATATGATGGAGGAGGATAGCAGAGGAAATAGAAAAGTACTTTACGGGATGGTCAAAAGTAAAAGAAGAGGTTTGAGGGAGGATGGGGTAATGGTGGATAAAAACGGAAAGGAGGTACACAACAGGGAGACACTTAAGACAGTGTGGAAAGAGTACTTTGAGGATTTGCTGAATCCGAAGGGTCAAGAAGAGGAAGACAATGTATCGGAAGATGGAGATGACTACACGGGAATAGAAAAGGACCTGACATGGAGAGAAATAGAAATGGCTATAAACAGAATGAAAGGAGGAAGGGCACCAGGGGTGGACGAAGAGAGTATTGATATGGTAAAGGCTGCCGGGGAGATTGGGATACAGTGGTTGTATAGGGTGATGAGAGTGGTGTGGAATGATAAAAAGACCCCTGAGGATTGGAAAAAAGGACTAATTGTCCCAATTTTCAAGAAAGGGAGCAGAAAGGAGTGCAGGAATTATAGGGGAATCACACTAATATCACACTGTGCCAAGATATATGAAAAGATTTTGGAAAGTAGAATCCGAGCAAAAGTTGAGAAGGATTTGAGAGAAGAGCAGTATGGTTTCAGACCTGGGAGATCTACAGTGGATCTCATTTTTGCAGTGAGACAACTCCAAGAACATCACTATGAATTTGGAGAGGATATTTGGATGGCCTTTCTAGACATAGAAAAGGCGTATGATAGTGTGTGTAGGAAAAAGGTGTGGGAAGTAATGGGGAGTATGGGGGTGGATAAAGGGACTGTTAGTAGAGTGAAGGAGATGTATTGTGGAAGTGTGAGTTGTGTGAAAGTGGGAGGGGAAAGAACTGACTGGTTCAAACAAAAGAGTGGTCTGAAACAGGGTAGTGCACTGTCACCCCTGCTCTTCATTGTTGTCATGAATGAAATTTTGACGCGGGTGGCGGAAAGAGTTGGGGAGGATAAGATGAAGGCAATGGTGTTTGCAGATGATCTGATGGTCTGGGGAAACAAGGAGGAGGAGATTCAGGAGCAACTGGAGGCTTGGGAGGAAACGGTGGGAGAATATGGGATGAGATTCAACACAGGTAAATGTGAGATTCTGTTGACGACCAGGAAAAGAAATAGACCGGTGAGTGGGATTACTCTTGGAGGAGGACTGCTGAAGAGGGTGGAAAGTTTCAAGTACTTGGGAAGTGTGGTGGAGGAGAATGGAAGAAATGACAGAGAGATCACAGAACGTGGCAGACAGGCAGAAGCTTTCCTAAGATGCGTCAGGAGTTTGGTGTGGAGTAAGGATGTCCCGCAAAAAAGTAAAGAAGTGTTGTACCGATGCTATTATGTCCCTATACGCATCGGAAACTTGGGTAATGAAGAAAAGAGAGGATAGCAGATTGACGGCTTGTGAGATGAAATTCCTGCGGGGTAGGTTAGGAGTTACTAGAAGAGATAGGGTGAGGAACGAAAGGATTAGGGAGATAGTGAAAGAGGAGCCCCTGCAGGAAAGGATTGAGACATCTAGATTGAGGTGGTATGGGCACTTAAAGAGAATGGAGGAGAAGAGGATTCCCAGGAGGATGCATGAGATGAGAATACAGAAGAAAAGACCAAGGGGAAGACCAAGAGATAAATGGATTAGAGGAGTGGAGGAATGTGTCCGAAAGAGGGGGGAGGACTGGAACAGGGTGACAGCGGAAAGATGGTGGGAGATAAGAACTAGGTGGAGAGGCTTATGTTCCCAACAGACCCAGCCTGAGGTTGGAAGCTGTAATGGATGAGAGAGAGAGTGTTATATAAAGTAAAATTTTAAAAGATTTTTCTTTATTTGGTCTAAGTGTAAAATTATTATCAGTTTGATCATTAGCTAAGCATATTAAGACCTGACAAGAATTCAGGATACTGTTTGAGATCTTATTCATATATATATTGTCATTTGATTTGTATTAGGGAAATGTATATTTCAATGATTATAAATTTTAAAAAAATACAGAAAAAATGACAGTGGCTTAATTGTTTTTTTACCACAAATTAAAATTCAATCTAATGAAAATCTTGTATACTCTTTCCAATAAATAAATAAAAGTTACTATTAGAGCAGATATAGTAACAGTTTATAAATAGATTTTTGCTTATTGCATATTAGAACGCATTAAATTGCTATATGTAAGGTAGCATTAGTAAATATATGATATTTATTACAATTCTTTTTTTTCTATTAAATATTTAGCTTATTAAATTAAACTTTTTAATAAAAGAGTAACTGTACTCTTTCAATTCATTAAATAAATTTTAATGATTTTCTTTTGTTTTTCTGTAATAGAGGATTTTATTTTTGTTTAGTTTTTTTTTATTTGTATCAGAATTTTTAATAGATATGAACTTATACACAATTATATCAAAATTAAAAAAAGTAATTGCATAGAAAACAAAAGTACATCAATTATTCCAAGGAAAGTTTTTTGAGTTGAAAGATTCAAAGTTTAAGCAAAAATTGTAAATTTCTAACTGAGAATTATGTACGAATATTATGCCATTATATTTTTTTGATTTCTTGTCTTATTTCATTATTTTCTCTTGGTGCTCTGGAATGTATACCATCAATATATAAAAATGCATTCATTTTTAAGTTTAAATCTAAATTCTAATTTTGATATGACGTCATGTTACCAACGGCAAAACTTCAAAACTGCTAGATAAAGTCATTTCAACTTTACTATATCTTTTATTATTATTATTATTATTATTATTATTTGTTTCAGTTCTCGGTGCGATGCAGCTGATATGCTAGCATTAAGGGGCTAAAATAGCAAACATCTAAGCTCTAAATCCATACTTCCTCTTTAAATCACATCGTAACATATTGAAAAAACTTCATCTACACTTCATTTTATTATCGAATTTTCGGAAG
>JAFIDM010000002.1:6834585-6873826 GCA_023159025.1 Thereuonema tuberculata
TTCCGAAAATTCGATAATAAAATGAAGTGTAGATGAAGTTTTTTCAAAACATCTAAGCTGCCTGATGATATATTCAAAACAGTGCGAACTATGTATCATGTCTCCAAAATCACTGATTTTTGTGCTGTATATAAAATTTTATCCCGGTTTAAATGTAGATTTTGAAGTGATTCGTTAAATTTTTATGTATCAGTCCAGTAGCTATTATAACAATTGGCATTATTTCTATATTGTTAAGCTTGTGGATCTTTTTATATTCGTCTGCCAAATTGAAGTATTTGGATATCTTATCTTATTATTATTATTATTATTTCATTTCGTCTTTATCTTCTTGCTATTCTGTGAAAACAACATCATCACCTATTATTTCAGATTGTAGGGATTTTGAGCAAACAGTCAGTCTCCTATCGATTTATTTCAACTAATTAATGCGTTCCCGCCTGTCGTTGAAGACGGAGCCTAGCGGTCGTTTCCATTAACCAATGAAGAAGTGAATCCCGCTTTGGACAGTGGCGGTGCCAACGACCAACGGAGAATGTCTGTGATTCTTATGGACACGATCTAGAAATGTGTGCTTTGAAAGGACTTACTCTGCACGAACTGAAGAGCGACTTCCTCTTGCAAATTAAGATTGATGTCTGTGGGAATTGAGATGAAACAACTATTTGTAACCGAGACGACTACCGTGCAAGAGATCCGCGCCTGATGGAAGTTAGCAATACTTTCGCGCCTCGTCTCCTGTGAAGTCTTGTTTATTGTCGTCGGAGATTGCATCGTATACCATCTAACAACGTCACGTAGAATTTTCCTGAGCACGATATGAAGGAAAAGTCTAATTACGTCGTATACGTATTATAGAACAGTAAGGATGGAATACTCCCTTTTGTAGTGTATGGTTAAAATTTTTATTTAGACATAGTGGAGCTGTCCGAAGCAGGTAGGAAAGAGCAGAAGAGTTCAAACTGTATAGAACTTTTATCCAATGTGCATAGAATTATGATGCTTTCTCTTAACATTACGAAAGGGCTTCAACAATCACAAACGGGGACAATCTTTTAGTTACTGCATAGTAACATATTATTTTCTTCATACAAGGAAAAATAATCATCTTCTTTCTGCACTAACATCAGAAATAAACTAGAAATCCTTCTAGATTTAAATAACATTACAGTATTTAGAGAATTAATCCCCTGTAGTGATAGGACTGAGGTTTTATTTGAATTGAAAGTCAATCCAATAGCCTTTATTTCATCAGCTTCTACTTTTAACTATGTATACATCTACAGCTTTCAAGTTCATATTGAATACTATATTACAAAAACAAAAATTGTTTTCTCCTTCTTTGACTGCAATGCTTTTCTGATTTATGGTAACAGTTCATTGATTTAAATTATTTCGATATTCCTTCGATAATATTACAAAAAGTGTGCTGTTTGTTTTCTAATATAGATAATTAGTGCACGCTAAATGCAGATCTTAAATTAGTTCGAACTTTTTTAATTTAGGAAAATCTAGAAAAGACCAAACATGAGCAGTTCTATTAATTAAACAAGAAACTAAATTTGTAAATAAAAACTTAATCTCACAGCTTAATTAACTCTTTTCCCTTTTTAATTTTCTGAAAAATGCTTTGTATCATTTATTAACGTAGACATCATTTGAATATATTCAGAAAAATAGATCAACTTTATTTTAGGCATATTCAGAATACTAGAGGTTTATTTGAAGTGCCAGTAACATTTACGTAAATTAATGACACATTGCTTAAATTTTTTCTAAAGATTGCAGGAATAAGAATATTCAAAAATGTGTTTAAAATTTTGGTCTTTACATTTTCTAGTTTAAAAATAACCAATAAAATAATGTCTGGGGTTTTTTAAAAGAAATTGTTAAAGTAATTTGCATTTACTAATGTTAAAGCAAGTTAATTTTTTTTTAGGATAGAAATAGTTGTGATCAAGATATTAATGTTAACAAAAAATAGCAATATCCAGTTTTCTTAATTTTCCAAAGAACTCAGTATTTGAAAACTCAACACAAGTGAGACTTTGTGTGTTTCAATCCATCTCGTCACATAAAACTAACATTCTGTTTCGTAGAAATTTGATTGTTAAATATAAGAAGCGTTTATATGCTGGTAAATTTACAGATCTTTCAAAAAACTGAAAAACTTAAGATAAAGTTTTTTTTTTTACATTAAAAAAAATGTGTTATGAAAAATTTTAAAAAAGCAAGAACTTCCTAATCTGTAACTATTATTTCTCTTAATTACAGACAGAAATACAATTGAAAGTAAGTATTGTAAAAGTCCACAACAAGTTTTTTTAAAATGTTCAATATTTTAGCCGTTAAAGCTGAATAGGACATGAATGAAAGAAAAACATTCAAGTTTGAATGAAGTTTATGTACAAAAGAACACTGTAGAATATATTCTCCTAAAGATTTCAGATTTAAGAAATGAAGATTTTACAGTTTCAGAAAAGTAGAAACACTTTTAGCATTAATTCCTGACGTTTGTTCAAATAGAAAACTTACTTGGCAACAAACTAAGAAATACAGTAGGAACTTTATCAATCAGTAGAGAATTATAATCGTTGTTATAATATTTTTTCAAATATCTCTTTATGGAGCTACTTTAACTATTTTGATATAGAGTTGTTAAATTGGTATTAGATTGTGATAAAAATCAATTAAATAACTCTTAATAGTCAATATAGTTAATATAATATTAAACATATAGTATCTATTTTATATCTATTAATTAGATAAGTTCCTTTGGCTTACCTGTCTGATGTTTTCAAATAAATATTAAAGTAATAAAAAAACAAATGTAAGAAAATACAGAACTTCTTTTTTCTCACTACAGTTATGGAAAAAAAATAATAATTTGGAATCATTTCAACTTTAAACTACTTAAACGTGTTGAGAGTTTTTTTTCTACAATTCATTTACTTAAATTCGCATTAAAAAATAAGGAATTGGCCTCTCCCTTCTATTTATATTTTCCATAACCCAATTCAAGCAAAACAGATCTTCAAAGCAAACGTTGAATTATGTATTAGTAAACATTGAATAAAATATTGTTACTTGGTTAGAAATAACGTTGCACAGAGACAGGTTAACAGGTAACTACTACTACTTTCTTTACAACAATAGAGGCTTTATATACAAGAACCTTGGATTTCACAGAGCCAAACCAATGTCATCTCGGTCCGCCTGTTCTGAAGACCAATCAGATGAGACCTCGATTCCAGGAACAATCGTAATCCTACGATGCTAGATAATCCCTTAATCCCTTGACTTTTGAACCACGCCTGAATATGTAAGGGCGTAGAAGCACGTAAAATACTGTAGCCTTCGATTACAAAGAAGGGAATGGTTCTAAATAGCCAATACTGCGTTTAGGATTTTCCTCAAGAATTCTCTCGGTTTTCAGAACAAAAAAAAGAAAGAAAAAAGACAAAAAATATAAAAAATTTTAAAATTGCTTCTCTTTTTTTAATTAGATGGGTAACATAGTATCTAACTTTTCGTAAAACTTATAGAATCCAAAACATAAATTAATAATTGGTTTTCATTCATTTTGAAAATTGTACAAGAAAATCCCTCGTTTTTAATTGGAAAAGTAAATGGCTACCTTCTTTTCAAAAGCTGAAAAGCGTGTTAGAAGTTGCCTGGAGGAAGCTGTAGTTAATCAAATCAAAGTAATGGAAGTTATAAATCATTCATTTGCTTTTAAGAACCACTTTTTTTTTAACTGCGTAAAGCAAAAACGACTAAAATGAATTCTCTAATATTTACTCAGCTCCCTTCTTTTTTCTTCTGCAATGTTCTGGAATTAATTGAATGTATCTTTCATTCCATTTATCGATCTGACATAGAAATGGAATGAAAAACAGGAGAAATAAGGAAATTCTATATTAAAGAAAGAGATCTCAGAAGATCTAATCAAATTATGAAACACTTCGTCAATGTGAAAAACTCTATAAATTTCACCTAAGTCAACAATGTTTCCGTTGTCTACAAAACGAAAAAGAGAGAAATCTCATTGTTGAAGAAGCGTTAAATGGAAAACTCGTTTGCATCCAAACAAGATTAATTCCAAGTAAAAAACAAAAACAAAGCAACAACTAATCGTCAATAACAATCACTCTTTTATAGCAAAACAGTTTTTCGTACATTTATTATCAGCTGCAAAATTTCAAAAAATGTATAAAAAAGAATACAATTGAAAATACAAAGAATTATTTTATATATTATTATTATTTTATATATCCAAAGTGCCTTTGTGAAATTCCACTCTTAGAATTTTCTAAATTTTATGAGTAAACTGAGATAGAATGAAATTTAGTAACTCAAATTATCAAGACTTTCGAAGACATTAAACACAAACGAAGAAAATGAATGCAGAAAGAAATTTTTACCAAAAAAAAATAATAAATACGCATTCGGAGAACAGTTAAAAAGTAGGCGTAAAATTTCTGAAATAGAAAATAGATTTTCACTGCTGATTCGATGTTCGCGTTAGGCAAAGATGCAACATTGTTTAATTCCTTATTAGTTTCTGGCAATGAGTGTGAATCTGCCACAGTCGAGTCTGTCATTTGTGAACTAAGGCAGAATATCTGTTCTGATTCGCACCTCACAGGAGCTTCGTCTTTTCTCACTTCATGATGGAGTTATTGGCAAATCAAAGATGGAGGTAAAATACGGAAATTTTAAATTTTACCAGAAATTTGCCAGAAATCGGTTTTTATTTCTATTTAAAGCTTAAGTATCTTGTTATCTTGTTTGCTGCAATTCCTTATAGTTATCAAAGAATTTTGCTCAATGCTAAATACTATCCTTGAAGCATCGACTGTTTCTTTAGAGGACGACGGGTTTTACCTCATTGCAACTTTCCTGACCTGAGTTGCTGCTAAGTTGAGGACCTCTAGGAAAAACCCTTATCTTCCATAAAATATCACAGAAACAAATTAGATAGACGAAGACAATGGAGAGCAATGTTCAGATATATAAACTAGCGAAATTTGTTGTAAACCTTTATCAAGAACTTGACATCTGTAAACAAAAATCAATATTTTGCAAATGTTCATCTGCAGTTAAGGCTTTTCAGAATTTTGCTATAATTTTCAGGATGGCTCTGATTTCTGAAACTATATAAAGAATCTGATAAGTTTTAATGTACAACAGCAATTACAGGATATTAACATTTCTTGGATGTTTCATTTATAAATGTAATTGAACAACATTTAATTTTTAAACCTGAAAACTAAATAATAAAAGATTGAAAAAGTCTATTGAGCTAATTACATCTTCAATCACAAAAATATAGTGAAACTGTGAAGAAAGTTTGTTTTCATCAAGAGAACAGAGGCAATCGAGAAGAAAAAGTAGATGACATTGTAGTAGATCACCTTTGAAATATTTTTATACACATTGCCGACTCATTCATGTTTATATAAAAACAGATACATTTACCTTGGAAAGATCTGTCTAAATTAAAAATACGGTACTTCAAGACTCAAGTACTAATATGGAAAAAATCAAGTACAATATCCGTACTTGACATTTGTAGTATCTATAGAAAAAGAGGTTTATTTTATACCATATAAAACATACTTCACTATTACAATGACAATTATAAGTCGTATTATAAATTATAAATGTGCCAAAGTTACAATATGAACTAAACTAATATGAGCAAACGGAATTACACAAGCCACCGAAAAATACCTCAGAGAGGAATAACTCTTTTGAAATGTAACCATTTCGTTCAATGAGGAATGTCTGCAACAATAATTATTAAACTTTATTCATTCATTTCGCTTTAAGAGCACATGTGCTTTGGATTTTATTGCAATCACGTCTAATTTGAAATGTATTCATTTTTCAAGAAATATCATTAAAAAAATAATATTTCTAAGTATTACGCACAATGTATTGTGGTCGATTAACAACACAGACAGAATACACAATTTATGAAAGAAGAATAGATAATAGATAACAGTAATGAACGAAAGTTATTTTATAGTCAGGAATGCAGCAAATATTTCAAGTAAAACAAAACAAGCAAGTGTTGATTCCATTAACAAAACTAAGATATTTTAATAAAGCTTAATTTTTAAAGTATTTCTAAAATATCTTGTTCATAAAATTAAAGTATCCTACAAGCTCCTTAAGGTCACAGGAGGTTAGGCTGCTGATCGGGACTAAGTTGCGTTCGAAGGACTTCAACTTAACTTTAATTTAAAGAAGCCCTGTCGCATTTTGCAGAGCGTTAGTCCCCGTCTTCCAATCCAACGATCAGGATAACGTTGGTTCATTAGTCATCGGGCTGTACGGCTGAAAAGAGGCAGCGCACCATCATGCATGAACCACATATGACGACGAGTGTGCAAAGGAGCATCCTCCAGGCGTATAAGCAACTCATTTTCCATGAATTCCTGTAAGCACCGCCGGTTAGTCTAGCTGACAGAAACACTGGCCCGATCAGATGGATACCAATCCAGACATTTACGGAAAACCTTTGTTTGTGCCGTGACTGTGTGATAGCATGCAGGTTTTCATCGGACCAGTGGTGAACATTAAGAAAATTTTATGGCATCTTTCGTGAAACGACTGTACGGCCAACACCTCTGTATTGTTGCATAGTTCATATCTTGGAAATAAAGTATCTCCAGATTCATGTTTATATGACATTTATTCATTGTTTTGCATGATTGAATACAACCTTTAAGTTTGGCAGCACATTTCAGATACACCCTGTATAAAACTTAAATTAAAATTCGGCTGGACACTTGAATCAGGAAAACTTTGAAGAGTTACAAAAATAATGACAATCATAATATAAGGGAATATAAGACGTCTTCAACCAATGAGTGAGGCAGGATACATGTGGTTCGATCGGAGCAACATCCTTCTGTGGTCCACACCCAGATGTATTGCCGGTTCAAGACGAAACAGGTAGTTCTCATCTAAATTTTAATGTGTATCAATGTTTTAAAAGTCATGTGTGTCCTGCCGAATTTTAAGTAAAATGAACTAAACTGAAAGAGAATTAATAAACCATAAAAAAAATTGCCCTCATAGAAGGACGGCTCTTTTGAATGTAAACATTGCTTTATGTGAGGAATGACTGTAATTCAAGAATAAGAATCAAAACGTAGGAATCTTTTAGAAAATGCAAATTGATAAATAGGAAGGGAATTTTCAGTACATTTCTAAATTCCGTGATTCCTGACAGCAACCTCTGCAATTTACATGACCCAATCTAATCATCAATAACTCAAGAAACTCTTACCAAATGCAAGTTGAAAATTTCAGTGAAAACGAATTCAACAATTTAAGCTTGTAATTATAGGGTGTCATCTGCTTTCCTTTAACAACTAATATTAACATCAGTATATTCTTTATAACAAGAAACTATATAGGTAAACGTAGTACATATCAATATAAATGTTATAATTGTCTATTGACTAGCGACATATCTACGTAAAATAATCTACAATGAATTAACCTCATTGGATCGAAATTCAGTACACAACGGTATTACGCTTACTCAACAAAATTCCTACGTCTTTCATTACGTTTAATACATTAGTTTAATACATTAATATACATTAAATACATTCGTTCATTGAATGAACTTGTAACTAACTTTAAATTATTATTGAACTTAAAGAATCCATATTAAGCTATAGAAAATTAAAAAATTAATTATAAAGAAATATAATTTTATGGAAATTATAAAGCATTTGCATTTAGCAAGCATCTTCCATCCATTTTCAATCTGGTACATCGTATTCTTTTTTTTTTTTTAATTCTATATTATTCTTAATTTTTAAATACTTCAGCATTTCTTAATGAAAAACTGTTTTATTTAAGTTTGAAGCGTGACTTACTCCAAATTTATACAGATAAATATTTTAGAATAAATTTTAAATTGAAGTCTACTATCTACAATAACCTAAACTCTACGTGTCTTAGAATCTGAAATGCTTATAAAGCCGTTCTGTTAACCTTCTCACGATTACCTTCATATTATTACCATTTTTAACATCACATTATCACATTACGTCAATGGCAATTATCAGTTAAATTTTAGTAAAATGGAACATTTACTCATCAGTTATGTAGTAAAGATTATTTTTGATTGTAGCTATGCATATATTTGGAAATACATAGATACCCCAACTTCAACATTCTTGTTTTTTCAGTTTTAAACAAAAACTGAAGCTCTATCGTTTAGTTATTACTTACGCTCTTTAAATATCCAAATAAATTTGAAATTAATAGCTTTCAGATTGGAAAATTGTTATTTCGATGCTTTGTTTTGAAGCAATTGTAAGTTTCTTTCTTTACAAGTTCCTTCGCACACGGCTTCTGGATTACAGAGTTGGATAGTCACAGAACCCTCTTTTCATCTTTCTGCTGAGTTATGGAGTGCACAAAAATGACCTCCAAGTTATGAATTCTCCATGAACTTACAAAATTATTGCGTGTTGTAACGAATGAATCTTCCACTTGAGGTGAACTAACCTCATCTCCTTCTCGACTTCGAAGATTTTTTTTCATTCAATTTGAGCATTGTAAATAGTTCCCTAATTTCACAGAATCTAAAATACATCTTTAAATAAATATTTCAATTTCACTTTTCTGAAAGACTGAATATTTCTACTAATATCTATGGTCATCGTAAATTAGAAATCTCCTTTACATGAATTGTTTTATTTGATTGGAACTTCACGAAGCTGTTTCAAATTCGTCTTGCTTCTTCAGCTTGAGTTGTCGTTACTTATCACTTCGAATCTTAATTAAATAATAAATATATTAAGATATTTGTTAAGTAATTATATAATTACAAGATTACAAACATAGTCCTTGCATAAACGTAAATCAGCCATATCTTTTAATTCTCATATAAAAAAAATGTTAATAATATTAATTCCATATCAATACCATAAATATTTACAATGATCAGTATTCGATCAATAATAGGAAAATAGCCTATTCTATTTCGTCGCTAAATATTTATATTTATTATTATTATTTATTTCGTTAAATATTTATATTTAACCGCATTTCATCAATAACTTAATATTATATATATAACAAAAACAACCATAACTTCTAAATAGCGACCCATTTGGGAGCTACTGGTGATAGACACCAAAATCGGTAGATATTGCGTCCGTGTCTGTCCACCCCAACAACTCCCCAACGGAAGGTCGGATCGATAAACGGACTTCATCATCATGTTCATAGGCCCAAACACCGTTGGAATGAGGTATTTTCAGGGACCCCCCCCCACCTCAATGTTCGAGATATTTGGCATTGCTGTCATTGTACCCTCCCTCTAAAATCTCCCGAACGAAAGATCGGATCGATAAACGGACTTCACCATCGTGCTCAGAGGCCGAAGCAATGTAGGTAGGCTATTTTCAGGGGCCAACGCCTCCCGTTGTTCGAGATATTTGGCATTGTTTTCATTGGATTTCCGCTATTATCTTAAATGTTAGAAATGCAATCATGTGATTTAAGTTTTCCCGCTATACCTAGATGATACCCTCGTCCAAAACATCAGACCTTTAGGACCACTCCCTGATCGGAATTTGGGGGGGGGGGTCAAAAGTGGTCGCTTCCGATAAAATTTTGTTTACAAAATTTTGTTTATACAATTGTGCATATTATGGGGTCGCTTTGCTTTCGACACTGTCTAAAAGCATTATTATCTAGTTTTTCTTCTTTTTGTTTTCCTGATTTTCCTAATGTTTTCTCATTTTTTCCCTATTTTTTTTTGTTTTATTTTTAGCCTACGTTATTATATAAGATAATTCCTTTTCTTATTATTATTTTATTTTTTTTTTATTATTTTGGGTCGTTGTTAAATTTACGCTTGAGCACAAAATTATATTCACTTGTTTTTAATTAATTGATTTTGCAATAACCATCTGGTTACTATAACTGTTCATTCTGTAAAACTAAAGCATAACAAATATGCATATTCTAGAAATACATTTCGCCTAAGATGGGTATTTTCACTTTTATACTTTTGTAAATGCCTTAGACTTAAGTCGGTGCTACAAAGCTTGTTGGTTCTTGTCTGAGGTCTAGAAGAGCACAATCTTCCTCCAGAGAGATCATATAGTTAACCAAATTATGTTTGATGTGGATTTCTGCTTACTTTCCTCGGACTGGTCTTCTGTTCTCTAATTCGTCTCGTTGCCTGATGATCATTGAAATGTCGGCTTTTTGTACTTCTACCCTCATATGTTAAAATACAAGGTGTCCATAATTAAACTGATACTAAGTCATCTGAGTGGCTTTGTAGTGATCAAAGTCATCTGATCGAACAACCGGAATGACTCCAAATTTGGTAGAGACACTAATAAATACCAGGAAGAAGGATTCCGCGAATAAAAAAAGGTAGTTGTAAAAGTCGCTGTGCAATATTAAAAAGAGTTGCAATTGACAGACAAATGAATAACAGTCTGTCGAATGACAGACGAAACTGAACTGTAAATCACCCCTTGTATGCAGCAAATTCATTTCCCCGTGCGGAAGTGGCCCACGTTCAATGTGGCCACCGTTCTTGTGAACCAGGAATTACATCCTGTGCACAACATTTTCTACAGCCAAATGTAACATATCTGAAGGAATGCATATCACAGCCCGTGATCTGTTGTCATAGACCTTGGACATGATATTAGTCGCATGGTATTAGATCAGGGAGCGAGTCTGCCATATAACCGGAAAGAAGCGACTGAGGACTCTTAGATCTGTGACATGATGCCGTAGAAGCTGGTGTATCGATACAGCAATGTGTGGTGGTGCTCCATCTTCGGTAACAATTATCTCATCCAGACATTATCTTTGCTGAAGTTTTCCCATCCCTTTATATCCTGAATTACTAGCGCTGATGTAGTCTACTTAGCCGGGAATTTTCATGAATGGCTGCATTGTATGCAAATTCTCAGCTACGTAGACCACAAGAGCGCCACATTTCCCCTGTCGGCGACTTTTGAACTATCTTTTTTCCCAAGGAATCCTTCTTACCATGTCTTCATTAGTCTCCCCATCAAATTTGGTGCCGTTCCGGTTGTTCGATCGATTTAATTACTACTACCTTGAACTTTCACATTCTCTTTATTTCAGATATGATTAATGATAATGCTCAACAATGATGTAGATGTTTTATTTTATTTTCTAAAATAAATATACATGTTTATATATTCTTTGCATATATGGACAGCCCAAAAATTTGATCAAAATTTGTTTTGTGTTGTTTTTGTCTTTTTTTTGCTTTTGGTTTTTTTTTCTGAGGGGAATTGTTTTTATGCTGAGTATTAACAATATTTTTTTATAAAGAAAAATTGATATTTTTTACTGTCATTGATTTACTTTTCATTCTTTATATATAACTAGTCGGCTACCCGTCGCTTCGCTCCGGAAACCTCCCTTATGTAACGGAAAACAATTTTTTATTTATTAAAACACACACACACAAATTACATTTGTGTTTAAAAGTTTTTTTTAATTTAATTTTTGATGTCTATATGCTCTCAATCTACGACTGCTTTTAGAACCACCTTGTAAATCATATATCTATGATATATTTTTATTTTTTACAGAGATTAGAATGTAGGCCTAGTGGTCTAATGGCTAAGACGTCTAACTTCTGAGCAGTATTCTACCTAATAGAAATAGTGCATCTTTCTTTCTTGACTATCTTTTTTTTTTTATTCCTATTGATACTTTTCAGTGGTTTTCGAGTTAGAAATAGTGATGGTTTTTGAGTTACAAATAGTGATTTTTCAGTATTCTATCTAATGAAATACTGCTTCTTATTTCTTGACTCTTTTTTTTTTTTTTTTTTATTCCAAATGATACTTTTCAGTGGTTTCTGAGTTACAATAGTGTTCAGTATTCTATCTAATAGAAATACTGCTTCTTTCTTTTTTGAGTCTCTTTTTTTATTCTAAGTGGCACTTTTCAGTGGCTTTTGTGTTCCAAATATTGATGGTTTCTAAGTTACAGATAGGGATTTTTCAGTATTCTATCTAATAGAAGTATCGCATCATTCTTTTTTGACTCTCATTTTAATTATAATTGTCACTTTTCAGTGACGTTTGAGTTAAATTTATTGATGGTTTTTGAGTTGCAAATAGTGATTTTTTCGGTATTCCACCTCAAAAAAAGAGTGCTTCTCTCTTTCTTGACTCTGGTTTCTTTACTCCAACATCTGGCATGTACACCCACATATTTTTCAATATCACATAGGATTTGGTTAAGTAAGAATATTTAAAATATTGCAACGTTTCGGCAATTATCGTTCTAATTGTCAGTTTCGAATTACAAATAAACTGACTGATGTGAAATAAATAAACAATCTTGAGATTCAAAAAAAAGATAGAATACATTCCTTATTGATGGGGGAAAGGAAAGGAGATATAAGTCAAAAAACCATATGAAGAGAGTTGTAGTCCCTATGGCCTAATGGATAAGGCATCTGACTTCGGATCAGAAGGTTGCAGGTTCGATTCCTGTCGCGGATGTTTCATTGTAAAAATTATTTCTATTTTCCATTCTCTCAGAAAATTGCGCCGGACAGACAGGCAGAAAGACAGACAGAGAAATAAAAGATTTTAGTAATACAGATTTATCTCTATAATTGTAAGAATAAATTGCAGAAGAGAAAACTATTCGGTCCATAATTTTTTTTCTGACAATTAAAATTCAAAATAGAGTTTTTCTCATTGTTACTTTAAATATACGTTTCTTAATGTTGTTAATTAACTTTTTTCTTAGTCCTTAATATTTTTTTCTAAATTACAAATATTACGTATTTCTTAATTTCTGTAAAAATGTTTTTTCAATTTGTCTCCGAGTAATTTGCAATTAAGGGATCGGTATTGCGGATGTACATGCTCCAATCCACCCCTACCACCCATTACTCTGCCTCTTTTAACTCCAGTGCTTACCATCTATCGAAAAGGAATCAAGAGGATTCCGGTCAGCCAAGGTTAGAGTGCTTCGCTTGCCAAGCTTATCTCCGCCCACTGCAACTGCCTCCTGTCTCAATGAACTACACGGAAGATAAGAAAGGACCTTTATTGGCCAACTATGTTGTCCAAATTGCCAGAATGTCTGGTAGAAGAGGACATCAGGTTGCGTTTTCCACCTCGATAACTGTAGAACTCAAAGACCTCTTGCTTCAAAACGATCTTCAATCTGCTTTTCAGGAAATCTAAAAAATAAATTTCAGCAAAGATTTTTCTGGAAAATAATTTTTTATACATTGACCCAACTAGAAGAATTATCTGGTTCTCCTTAAAAAGTAGCCCATGATCTATTTGATTGTGACAACTAACGAATCATTACCTGGAAAAAAAACAATAACTATTCTTTGCCTCAAACTCTAAAACTGTGATCAAAGTTTTGATAAGGAAATTGAGAGTTTTTATTTATATAGCTTAAATTCACAATTAAAATTCACTTTTTCATCACTCAGCAGTCCTACCATTTGTTTCTTTGCAGAAAAAAGAATTCAAAAAAAGGTGAATATTGAATAACATTTTCCTGATTTAAAGAATATCTACATATCTGTTATTATTTTCTTACTTACAGTTGCCAGGACATTTTTGTTAAATACGTCTCGACAACCAAAAATAATTTGTAAACTAAGAATTTTTTATATGTAGTACACTCGAGTGCAAGGAATCGACTCAACATACAATCGATTCAAATTGAAACGCAATAGTAAACCTTAAATTGTCGCAAAATTTTGATCGTTTGAAAACTATAAGTAGTAAAATAACAAAGAATATGCCATTCCCGTTTATGTGACACGCAGAACGTTCCGGATGAATGCATTTTGTAAAAAATGTGAGGAAAACAGTTATATAGGAAAGGTGTAGTGCCAAAAGCGTTCATTTCATTACAAAGACAAGGCCACAAATTGAGCTGAATTTAGCATTTATTGCAAGTCAATACATAGTATTGCCACCTCGAGCTGTGATAACAGCTTCTATTCGGCGTGTCATTGATCGCATCATATTCAAGACGTGCTGTTGCGCAATATTGTTCCATTCCTCTTTTAACGCCCTCTTCAACTCCTCGATTGTTTCTGGGGCTGGATTCCTACTACGAACTAATGAGGTCCCAAAGATGATCGATCGGGTTCAGATCAGGACTATGTGAGGCCACCGCATTCACTCAATGCCAACTGCATTCAGATAATCCCGTTTCCTGGAACCTCCGGTAGACGTGATAGAGCTGACTGCGACATATGCAACAGTTGCGCGACATATGAGTGTGACCCTGCTGAAGTAAGACAATTGCTTGCGCCACTTCCTCGGTTGTTGTATCCATGTTTGTGGGTAATAATGACGATTGGATTCTAATTTCACATTAATGAAAAATTCACATTAATGAATGGATATGTAAGTCTCGCATACACAACAATTTAACGTGTTTCTGAATGGTTTACGTACCGCCACGCACGTGAACTTCATACCCTTTCCTACAATTACCGGCATATCTCAAAAACTTGTTGTCATGTTATCACACACTCGATGTCATGTGAACATGAATTTCATATTCAAATTTTGTTATTTTATTACTGATAGTTTTCAAACGATCGAAAATTTGGAAATATTTAAGCTCACCATTGCGTTTCATTTTGAGTCGATTTCCTTGCACTCGAGTGTATAATGTACCCGTAGACCCACAGACTACTGAAATTTTTAGCTAATAAACCAGATTTGTACACAGTGATTGGACTGAATATAGTTTTTTGTAAAAACTAATCATGGCTACCATAAAGAAATACATCACAGCCATCTTTATAAAATAAAAGTAATACGATTTACAAGATATAATAATATAACAGAAAAACTCCATAGTATCTCTGAGATATTTTCTAATCTCAAGAAAACACTTTATTAAATGATGAATATTATTACATATTTCACGACTGGAGCGCCATGAAAATACAATTTTTAAATACAAAGGTATTTAAAAATTGCACTTCAGTCAATTAAAAAGAAGAATATCAAAAAAAAAGTTACGAATTAAAAACCTACGTAACGTTTCGGTAACACATAGTTACATAATCAACGATTATATATTTAACACAGTTAACGAAAAAAAAATACACAGTTTAAAAGAAAAAAGGAGAGCGGAGAGCTACATCAGTTCTATATGTGTGAGAAGACCAATCAGGGAAAGGATTAAACTATTTGAGTAATGGAGTGGGATGGTTAAGATAGAGATGATGTACAAAAGAAAAAAAGGAATTTTATAATGGGGGATGGGGTATGTGAATCATAAATATTCCTTAACAATATAATACCTGTTATTGTGGTGTTATAAGGGTTAAGGTTAATATAGGCCACTGCTGCAACAATAATTTGTTCATAGTGATTATTTTGCTGGAGTAATGAAGAGTCAGCCTAAATTAGTGTATTTTCGGAAGGAAACATACACTATTGTGTTCTCCTTTACCTGAAGAGGTGAGCCCTGGCCCTTGTGATGAGCACCGATCAGGGGTGTTAGACCGAAAATATATATGCCATTCAAATTCTTCTTCCCACGAAGAATGTATACGTGGGTCGTTATGGCAACTATTTTTATCTGCCAAACAAGTGGCAACACCACAATTCTAATATACGTTTGAAAGTCTGTTTGATGTTCTTCTCACTGGCACCATTTATGTGTTCTGCGTCAGTGTAGGAACGTCGTGGGAGCAAGTGGAAAATTCGTATGTGGAAATCGTCGTTTAAAAAGGCAATGCAGTGTAGCCAAGAAAGGAAAAGAAACACAGAAATTCTCAATACACGTTGCTAACACCCCTCAAAGTAATTTCCAAGATTGTCCACCGTATGTTGCCAGAGTTTGGGAAATGCTCTGCAACGTCATCATTCTTCACGATATTGCCGCAAGGATCATGACAGCTCCTGCACAAGCTTTGTTACGTCGATGGGGATTGAAAGTCTTGGAGTACCCTTCGTATTCGCCAGACCTAAGTCCATGTGACTTTGATTTGATTCAAAACTCAAGAAGCCGTTGCATGGAAAACGCTTTGAGAACAAAGATGAAATTTTGATGGCGTTTCGAAGGAAGGTCCAACATTTTAATGACTCACATCTAGTCAATGATATTCTCAGCCTTCACCATCACTGAAAACTTTGGAAATTATTTTGAGGGCTATTAGCAATGTGTACGGAGCATTCCTGTAGTCATTTTTTGTTTTATTTCCTTATTAAACGATGATTACCAAATAGGTGTTTTCCACTTGCTCTTCATGACGTTCCTTCACAGATCAGTGGTGCCAATCAGAAGAACATCAACGAGGATTACAAACATATATTCTAGATTTGCAGTGTTGCTGCATGTTTGGCAGATATATCTATATTTCCATCAATGGGTGAGACCAAGTTCTTTACTAAATAACGTCCTAGAACAGCTGTTTCATGCTAATATGGTGATTGTCAGCCAGGAGCAGTCACCGGTAACCAGTTTAGCACATACATATATTTCCAGTTTTTGACAGTTTTCCTATTTTCAAAACCTTTTACTTATGTTGTTTTTAGAGCTTTTGCCAGAAACTTTTCAGAGCTTTTAAGGAATTGGTTTAACTATAAATAAGTAACAAAAAAGTCGAAATCTGTTCACGAGTTTTTAAGGGGCGGGTTTAGAAGTGGGCGTGACTTCTAAGTTGTGACGTGGATAACTTCGTAAATTTTGAGATTTTGAGGTAAAATTTTTATTGGTGCTGGAGACCGTTAAGGAGTCGGCTGGTATTGTTTTTCAGCCAATTCGGATCAACCGTTCCAAAATGGCGGCTGATAGAAATTTCAACTTTTTGACGTTTTTCAAACCTTATCCTCACGTTGTTTTACAGCTTTTCCCACAAACATTATACAGCATTAAGGGCATTGGTGTAACTACGAATAAGTAACAATAAAATCGACATTAGTTCAAGGGTTTTTAGGAGGCAGGGCTTAGAAATGATAACTGATAACATTGACTTCAGATCCCTGAATTATTAATATTATTAAAATATTGAAAACTCAGACCTCGCACCAACTCCACAGTCACTGTTAACCCTTTTGTGCTATCAGAATCAATCCCTATTCACAAATCTCAAGGTGGTTCACCTTTGGGAAATACACTGAACGTGGTGGATGCGCGGCAGAGATGTAGGACAATGTAGGGTGTGATGATATTGTAATTGTAGGGATTATAACTTAACCTTACAATAGGAATACTATAACAAAGTATGCTGTGATATGTTGAGTGTGGGTGGCAGGGAAGCCGAGCACCGCAACCGTTGGCCGATTGTGCTATCCCACGGAAATAAGGACAGACTAAAAGAAAGACTGAGAAAGTATGGTAGGAGAAGTGCAGGGGAAATGGGAGAACCCCGAGAAAACCTGCTCAGCGCGGATCGACCACCATCACGAAACCCACATGAGAACCGAACCTCGGTACTCAGAGACATCAAAATAACTTCACTATACAATTAATCACTCCACAAAAGAAAAAAATATTTCGGTAGCTTTGAACTTTTTTCATGAAAGACAGGATTCCATAGGTAGAGCACGGAATTGAACATAAGTATGGAATGTCAACCAGTCATTCTGATATTAATTAAAGAGATTTGTCTATTCCCTTACTGACATAATGAAGTTCAAAAACATCTTTATGTTAATGAACTGATGTTGAGCGATTTCTAAACTCTGCTGATTGATTGAATCAAAGTCTGGATAATTTTTCTTATCGAATTTAATGTTTCCATAGTGTAAAAAAAAATGACGACATCCTGGAATTAGCTGGATAGGTAGCAATAGCAATATTTAAGTATTTATTAGTTTCATATTTAATTCAAAATTCAACTACCATTTATCCGATTGAACCCTATAGATTTTGATTCTGGGGTTTTCGCAATCATTGTTCGAAGTCTGTGATTAATTATTTATGTTAAATACTTTTTAACAAGCGCTAAGAAATATTAAGATCTAAGCAAGTCAACTCAACAAAAGAGTTAAATATGAATAATTTTGGCCAAAGATTTGAGACCACAGATTCTTGGCAAAATAAATGCTCAATTTTATGCCTCTGTTTAAAATCTCAATGAGCTAATTATTTTCTTTAATTTGGATGATCGCTGAAACGAAAGATAAAATTCATCCTAATAGAATTTACTTAAAATTGCACGAAAAACAGAATAAAGAATATTTTTTATTTCTAGAAAAATTTCAATATATTTTGCATTTAGTATAAGTTACATCTCTTATTTTCCCAATGAGCTGTATTAATGTGATAGCGTATTAAACAGATATTGTAATTTGAATGTCTTCATCTCATTTGGCAAAAATTGTTGTAACATTTACAAACCTTTACAAAATTTTACTATAAAATGTATCTTTAGGATTTTTTCTTATCTTTTTCAACATAATATGAATTTTTTCTATATATAGGAAATTCATTTGTAAAATTGAGATCATTAGAACCCGTGAAATATTCACGGAAGTAAAACAAATACCACATTTTTGAAATATTGTGAAACACCATCGTTATACGATTCTTGATTTTTTAATATTAATATGCTTTCCTGGCACTTTCGGCGAAATAAGTTAACCTCCTGCCCTAAAATAATAGGCTTCTCCAAATTGAGCCTAGGAGAGAGTGCCCCACAATGCCTTACAGGGGCGTAGGAATTATTTCACCAACATTAATTAAATCAACTAATTTTTCTTTTGTTAGTGTATTTTTAAAATTAAAAAGACACTAACAAAATTAAAAATACACTTTAAAATAGTCTCTCTCCGACTCTCCCCGCTCTCTCCACTTTGATGACAAACATACATCCGTTTTTTGCCTATTAATAGTATGATTGTTTATTTCGAAATGGTCTATATCAGAGGTGGTCAAACTTTCTTAACGTAAGAGCCACATACGATAAGCGTCTGATGTTTGAGAGCCACAAGGCATGAACATATATTGCACACATTTTTGTTGTTAAATGCACATTTTGTTACAAAAAATTTATGAAAAAACGTACGTAATAATATTTGTTGAAATAAATACTTTAAATATAAAATGTAACGGTAGAAAGCAAGTTATTTTCTGATTGAGAGGTAAAAGATCAGCATTTTTTTATTTATAGATTTTCTTTTACAATTGAGAAATAAATTAAAAAAATTACTAAATTTTACTGATTTAGAAACTGTTTTGTCTTCATTAAAAATTAGAACTAAGTTTTTCTTTCTGAAGTTAGAATAACTTTCTAAGCAGGGCATCAATTGGAAATCGAAGGCGGTTCCATCTGACCTTCTATCAATAGACAATTAAAAGAAATTAGCCTCCATAATAAGAACTCGTGAAGCTTCGAAATTCGATTTGATTTCGAATTAGTTTAATCATTGCAGTTGAATCAATAAAGTGAATGTCGATTGCCAAAAATTTCAATTCTGCCCATATGTCTCCTTTTCTTCCAGCCAGATTATAGGGAAGATAAAATGGAATAAAATTAAATGACTAAAGCCTATCTTACACCTATGTAAATTTTACTATCCAACATTGAAAAAGACTCAATGCCAAGAAAATGATTTACGTTCACCAGAAATAAGATAATTAGTGCTTTATAGAGATAAAATATAAAACTTAACAAACTTAATGATACGTTTACTGATTGATTGATTGATTGATTGATTGATTATCATTGACTTTGATTTCAAAACAAGAACATTACATAGTTAAGAACTTTTTTTAAATTTTCTTTATTTCAACTAATTATTTTCTATTACCAAAATAGTAACGCAATAATTTTATTATACATTTTTAAATACAATGAGTTTGTTTTTGCATCACTCCCACGTGAAGATAAACTTCTGAACTGACTATTTTATCTCTGAAACTTATGCCTCATGAACGTTACAATATTGGACTTTTCAAGTAGATTGAAGTATGGAAATTCTATAGTAGCTATCGAGGAAGCCAAACAGATAATATTTGTATCATTGTACCAGAATTGTTGATAAACGACTAATAACTCTTCTTGTTTTGAGTGACAGCGCCCTCTTATCAACCGTCAGTGATGCTACACTCCCCCATCAGTAGTGTTGGCACCTATAGGGTCACATGACCCGGAAACAAAAGCCATTGGAAGGAAGCAGCAGTGGATTAATGGTTCGGAAGAGGTCCTCCAATCCAAATTTAATCCGATCCATGTCCGATAGGAAAGACAAGCGATTACCGTAAGTCATTTGATTACAGGCTGAGATTTGGCAAAGCCCACACATGACCACATACTTTTATTTATAAAATTTAAAAGCCTAAAATTTTTGATTAGTATTGATCAAGGTGTTATCAAAGAAAGATAACGATCTGTTACTTTCTGTAGTACTACAGAAATACTTTAAGTTTTCACTTTTCTACCTTTACTATCCAACTATAAACAATGTATATAATAATAGATAATTATCAAATTTGAGTCGTTAGTGAAACTGGCCTAAAATTTTCGTGTTGTTGATTCTGTATTTTACAAAATGTATCACGATATACCATGATAAGAGAATTCTTTTAAATTATAAAATTACATATATACATTTAAAGAAAACGAATTTTTTAGGTGGATATTCATCACTAGCATTTACTAATAATACTGATAGTGTTATCGTATTAGATCTTTTTTTATTGAATGAAAGAATCTACAACTTTAAATTAAATTTAACTTAAAAAGATAGCCTAAAATTTTTAATATTTAAATGTTAGTAGAAATGTACTTATATTTTAAATAAATAAAGTTAATAAAATAATAAATAAAAATATATAAAAAAGAAATATATTGATTTATTTTTCACCCTTTTGTCTTCTCGACGGTATCCCGCTTAAGACAACTGGGATGTCAAAACTGGAATCAATATATATTATTGCTAATACTTTTTTAATAGGCAATAAATTATTATTATTATTATTATTTTTAGGTTAAGAGTATTTTTTTTATAATCAATCCATTATTGATATTTTAATACAATGTAGATGATAGCTCATCACCAAATAACCTACTCAAATATAAATTACACTAAATTATCTTCTGGGAAACCAGCTGGAAGATGTATTTTCATATATTTATTTAACTTTTTTTAAAAAATTAGTGCTATTAAAATTAAAATAAAAATAATAAAAAGTGAAAAAAGATGTTTAATCTCAATGATTAATGTGTCAAGTTAATAATTTAAAAAGAAAAGTTAGTAGTTAGTTTCAGACTCAAATTAAAGACATAAAGACTCAAATTAAAGTTTAATTCTAAAATTATACTGACTGCTAAAAGGATGATAATAAAATTACATTGTTTTTACAAAGACGCGAATTGATATCTCTAAGTTTAAATTTTTCTGTTATTCCCATTAAACCACTCTAACTAATTTTTTCTGGCTAATCCATCAAACGAAACTAAGCATTTTTAATTGTAATTTTAAGATTTTCAACAATCATTTTCCTTTAGGAAAATTCTAAATGTTTTTTATTCTTACAGAAAAAAAAATTCATTTAAGTAAATTAAACTTTAGTAAAATTTTCATTACATAGCTGAATTTTGTTACAAAGACCAACAATTCAAAGTTTATTATAATGATTATGACAAATTTACATATGTTAATAAACATTAGGATGCAGGAATAAACACACATACACCTAAGTCAAAATAAATTAAATTTAATAACAACTGGCTAGTTTTGCTAAGTAAAACACAAAACATTATCAATACTTAATCATGGCAAAGAATTACATAAATAAAATAAATAAAATATCCTCTATTCAGGGAAGCTGACAGAGAAACACACAAACTCCATATAGTTTATAAGGAAATTTCTATTCAATCAAGGTAAATTATGTAGCCATATCCAGTAAATAAATAAAATAAACATAACAATAATTAAAATAAACAATTTCCTCCTTTTTTCTTTTTTTCCTTTTTCGTTTTCTTTTTCTCCATATTTTCTTGCTCTATCTTAGCACTATCTTAGCTGTGGTCCGGGAAGGATCACTAGAAAAAGACAGCAAAATGGCGACCATCAGGACATATACACTTTGAGGAAGCATATTGATAAGACACGCCAAAAACATTAGAGATAAACTGATCTTACTCAAGTGGGAAATCATTCTTCAGAAGCGGAGAGAATTCAACGACATTAAGATAAGTTGTAAACCTTAGAGAAACATAAACGGAAATATGGAAAACCCCTTAGAGTGCCTTATGGACTAAGAGATAATTTTTTAAAGTACTTCAGTGTCTCTCGAATCAAAGTAAGTCAGAGTTCAATTCAGTTTCTTATGTTGTTTGTACGTTCACGGATATAAAATAGCAACGTCATGCATTGGTTACGAGTATCGAAAATTACATGTAAAGTACCTAAAATGACCACCTGCAAGTGATATTGTTTATTTGCTGTTGGAAGGTACTTGTCGTCATCAACGTATCTTGTCATCCATGTGCAAATCTCTCAAGTAATTTTCTGTGTCACAATCCTGAACTCTTCTTCCAATAAGACAAAATTTGTAAATATTAAGTACTGTGGGTGGCATTCCCAATGTCACATTAGCTACCCGATGTTTTCCCGCATGCAACAAGCTCTGCTTTTAGATTGGTTTAAGGAAAGCAATGCAGGAAAGCTCTACTTCGCAATGTGACTTTGGGAAGGCCAACCACAGTACATCTCAACTATAGAAAGAAATCCCCGATATTGTAGGTAACTTGAAACTGATTGAAAACATAGCTCGGCCAAGATAGATTGGTATCAATAGAAACCAAGTGAATATAATTTTGTGCTGAAGCATAAATTTAAGGGCAACCCATATAAAAACTTAAAAATAATAAATATTAAAATAAGAAGTACATTAAAAAAAAGTTAAGAAAAAATTAAAAAACGTTAGGAAAATAAGAAAAACAAAAACAAACCAAAAAAAAACAAAAAACGCTGACATTGAGAAAAAAGATTAAAAGAAAAAAGACATACGGATTCGAACCGACAACCTCCAGTATATGAGTCGTTGCCTCCTATATCTTAATGCAGGAAGTATTAAGATATGGGGGACAACTGAAATGAGATGGCTGCATTTCTAATATTTAAACTAATATAGGAAATCCATTGAAAGCAATGTCAAATACCAAGTACGTTTGTCGATCCGACCTTTCGTTCGGGAAATTTTAGGGGGTACATTGACAACAATGCCAAATATCTCGAACATGGGGGAGCATTGGCCCCTGAAAATACCCCATTCCTACAGTGTTTGGACCTCTGAACACTTTGGTGAAATCCGTTTATCGATCCGACCTTCCGTTCGGGAGTTGCTAGAGGTGGACAGACACGGACGGACGGACAGGACAAACGCAATAGCTACCGATTTTGATCGCTATCACAATAACTCCCAAATGGGTCGCTAATAAAGATCGATGCGAACGATAATGGGACATGCCTATTTTGATGGACGTGGACTAAGGGGATACATAGATATATCCCCATAGGAGAATAAGATTCTATCATACTTTTTTTCTTTTTTTTTAAATTTTTATCAGTCCTATTAGTTGGAATTTCAGAATTTCTCCTGTTTTACAGGTGCTGGAAAGTTTAATGTAAGTCTTTTCAAAACAATTTAAAGTAATGTTAAAGTATAGATTAGAAGTTTTTTATTATATTTTTATTGACTATATCATATATTAATTGGTTTTTGATTTTTCCGAAATTAGTACAATTATAATTGTTCCAATTTATTTGTCTTAATATTATTTAGTAAGTATATTCATTTACTCTAAATCCAAACTTATTGTTTATAGTAGGAATATTGAAAATCTTCAATCAACTAAATCTGGTTTTGTTTCAGAAGAGTATTTTTCTCTGATGTTTTTGTATTTATATATATTTTTCAAGACTACATTATAAATAAATTTTTATTCTATATTCAAAATCTTAAATTTTACTCTTATTTTTGTTTATTTTCTTAATTTTGATTTTTAAAATTTACATAAATGTTATCAAAATTTTTATAAATTTTATATGTTATTTGTTTGTTGCTTGCTTAAGAAACACCAACCCCCTAAACCATAGTTCAAGACAGAATCTGCAAGAGCGTTATAAGCAATAAGTTTCTGTTCAAATTGGTATTTGTTTCTTTAATAATAAACCATAAAAGTGAAAGAATGTAATCTTTTAATTACATAATTATATTGATTACACCAACTCAAATGATTATCTATATACTGGTATATATCTAAATATTTATGATTATTTATTAGTCAATGCTCTCACAATTATAATCTTTATTATAATCATGCTCTCACTTTATTTGAGATGTTACTTAAATCTCGTTGAAGATTTATTGAAGTTAGAATTTGATCTTGGTTGCTGCTTATAAGTATTACATTATCGGCATAATGTAAATCTTGCACTTTTTAATAATATCACTAGTAGAATTTATATATAAAAAATAAAGGACCAAATTTGAAACTTGTGGGACTATTCTCTTAATATTGTAAGTTTTACTAATTAAATTATTTATTTTGATTTTATTTTTTATTTTTTTTAACTAATTTTTGATTAGATCATGAAAATATCCTCTTATACCGTAATTTTCAATTTTTTTAATGTATTTTATGGTCAATATTATCAAGTCTTGCTAAAGTCTATAAAAGCTATTATTGATATTTGTCTTTTATTTAAATTTTGTAACTTCATTATTTAAATGATTATGAAAGAGATCTGTAGTGCCTTCATTTGACTGATAAGCGTATTGATTTTGTTTGGTTTTTTTGGTTTTTTTTTTCAAATAAAGATATTTGATTTAGTAATAAAATCATTTATTGATTTAGTAAAATAACTTTCAATAATTTTTGAAAGAATTTATAAAATTGAAATTGGCCTGTAATTATAGAAGTCTTCCATATTATGAATTGGCATCATATAAACTATTTTCCAGAAGTTTAAATAAATTTTGGTAACTTACGATATATGTTTTAAAAAGTTCAACCATAAAAAGTGAAAAGATGTCCTTGTTATTTTTTACATCATTTATGATAAAACTATTCAGTCCAATGGAATTTTCGTTTTTTAGTTTATTTACAATATATAATATTTCGTGTTGAATTGGTGTAAAAATTGCGATAGAAGTTAAATTTTTTAGTTCGTAGTTCATTATTTGATTATTGTTTATCCATTTTTTTGGATTTTATGAACAAATGTTTTGTGTACGATACAAAAATAGTGCTTTTATTACATTTGGTTATAACATTACTTAAATTGGAATTAGTATTTTGAGTTTTATAATTTGTATCTTTTTGTATTACTGAAAGTGATGTTGTAATATTGAGCAAATGTTGTAATGTTACAACTCCAAAAACTTATGAGTTTATCAATATGAGTTTCAATATGGCGGGTTTCAACGAATATTGCATCACATTTATCGGCTACTTTAATTCTTTATTTGAATCATAAGCTTCACCGAAATAGGAATTATTTAAATAGAATATTTAAGTTTTACACAAACTTTATTTGTTCAAAGTTTTCAAACAAAGTTATTGTCCCTTGAAAATCAGAAGCCGCTGGTCACAGTATTTGGATTTTAGAGATAAAATGTAATATGGGCCATTACATACCAAGTCATCCAGGACTGACACCCACTTGCCACAGATTTCTTTGAAAATTTGTATGTTCAATGTATACAGTGAGTTAAGAATAAAGACAAAATTTTATCCAATTCTAACAATTAGTTTCAGAGTTATACCCTTTTAAAGTTTTAGTTGATTTGAACTTCCGAGGACAATTTGGGCACCGAACGAGCTTGTATGTATTTGCGTTTTCCTGGATAAAATCAATGTTTATAAAGCTAGAGGTTTGAAACTTCATTCATTTGTTCTTAATTTCATACAGAATATGATGACACTATCAACATTGAAATTAAAACCTTCCATCATAGTGAAAACATGTACTAAAAATAAAGAATTATATTTTTCCGAAACTGTGACATGCATAAAGAAAAGAACTTACAGCTAAAATCTCTCTCCAGATACCCTAACACAACCATATATCACTGGAAAGAGTATAAAATTATCTTTCAAATGATGAAATAAGATTGTTGGGGTTTTGAGTTTTATAGCAATGTAAAGTAAAAAATAGTATTTACGCTAGGAATTGCTACACTCACAAATGTTGGGAGTAAAATATGGTTTTATGGCCTTAAAGTAAAAAGTACAAGATTCTAAAAAGTCTATTTAGCCTATAGTTGGAACAATATAGGGGTAAAAGTGAACATAAATAAGCCTATGGTCATGCCAGTCTATGGTTAGTAGGACTAGATTTTTCCTAGACACCGAAAGTCTGGATTAAACAAAATCAGCTGTTTTTATTTAATTTAAATTTTCATTTTTGAAAAGAAAAACACAATATGGAGCATAGCTTCAATAAAGAGTTTTACAAAATTAAGAATTTATAAAATTTTTAAAAAATTTTTTTGAAACTCTATCTGCAGTTGGATCTAGATTAGCGAATGCATATTGTAACGTATAAGGTAACCATAGGACTTTAATGTATTTTTACTTACCCTACAGGTTAACAAATTTTTTGTTTTACCATTTGTCCATTTTTTACCCTACAAATTTGTCTCTTAGTAATGTAAGTTATTGAAAGTCTTTCTCAAATGAAGTTTTGAAGTTGTTATAAAAGAATGAGGGATAAGAGATTCAATTTTCCGAATAGTACATTCAATGAATTCTTGACGAGGAAGTAGCATTGTCTGTAGCATCATTCGGCCATCACTTACCCACTGAAAATTTGATTTCATCTTCATCATCAAAATCTTCTAAGATGTCTTCCAAGTAAAGCTTCAGTGGCTCAGATGTTTTAGGACATTTATCACAGCGGCGCAGCATGCAATCTCTATTCTGTCGGTTACAAACTAACATATTATGGACAGATTCTTTATCAAGCTGATTCATTGCATTAGCTTAAAGCTCCACATTTTGGTGGTATAAGCACACACATACACAATGAGTGCCTGGTGAACCAGCCAACACACACCATTTTGGTCTCAGAGAGCAAAATTTAGAAAATCCTAGTTTTAGCTGTGGATACCTATTCTTAAAAACAACAAATAGTTCATGTAGGTTGCATAAAGGAAGTCTTTTCTGCATGTATATATTTTTTTCAATACTAACACGATCTTTAGCACCTGGCATCATGTAAGAAAATTCATCATCATGGTAAAACTCTTTTACAATATTTATTGTCTCTTTAGGGACCGTTCTGCCTTTTTTAGGTTCTGGCAACGCCAAAATGCCTTTTTCATTCGACAGAGTTCTTGCTTTTTGCACCAAATATTCTGATACATTAAATTCCTCCGCTACTTTCCGGCGAGACCAAGACTTTGGAGCGATTGTTAAAACCTCTATTTTTTCACGCCTACTCAAGTCTGTCTTTAACTTTCTCTTTCATAACATTAACTAAATAATCAAGATCAGCAGATTGTTTCTTTAAATCATTTTTTTTTTGTACCTTCAGCTTCACTTGGTGATTCACTGTGAGAGTCCTTTATTTGTAAGACATATGATAGCTTTTTTTCAACTTGGGTTTTAGCCGGTTTAAACTTTTTTTTTGCATATTTTCCCTTTCAGCAAGCGGATAATGATTTAAGTTTCAATGGAGTGACATCTAATCCTAAAAGAGTCTCGTTCAGTTTATCTTTTTCAAACACTCGTTTTGCCGTTTTTAATTCATCTTCAATTTCATCATCACTTTCATGACTTATAACCATTTATCCATTATCTGACTGTGGGTCAGGTTTTGCTTTTAATAATGATTTTCGACAGCTACTGCACAACATCTTTCCTGGCACTATAGTAATGTTTCTATTTACCTTAACCTCTTTCGCTTTTTCTAAAGTTATTACCCTTAAGTCTTTTTACTTTGATAAGGGGACAGAATGACTCTTAAACGGATCACTACAAGTTTTTTGGTTCTTTTCATAATATTTAAAAAATAACACAAGTGATGAGAACAAATAGTGTCTTTCTCACTGATTACTTGTGCGCCACATCAAAAGATCTATTTCTTGTTTGGACATTTTCTCAAAAATTACATAAATATCCTTTTTTTTGTTAGTGTAGTGTTTTTACGGCAAGAGGTTAATAAAATGCCAACAGTACAGATTAAACTAGGTCTATAGTCACTACTGCAAGCCATTCTTCCATAATTTAAAACAAAAGGCAAAAAAATAACACTTAACTTAAATCACTTTACAATTTACGTAAATCACTTCACATAGATAATAGTGGCTTCAAAGTGATTTTAAAACGCAGGAAACTGACAAGCAAATTTAACTCTTATAAAAAAAAAGCACAGCAACTAATTGATGTTCACTAGCAGAGCTAGCTAAACACTGACAGTAGAATAGGCTGTTGGAGATGTGAGGGGGTTCTTGTTCAGATATGATTGGAAGAAAATCTTTAAAATAGATAAAATAAGTAATAATTTTGGATATAGATTAAATAATTATGTTAAATACAACATTTTCAAACAATTAAACATAGAATACAAAGACAATATTACATTTAAAGAAATAAAACACAAATTAATCTCTAACGTGGTGGATGGAAAAATTATTTTTTAAAAGCGATAACTATTAGATTTAATTTTTTACAAATATAGTAAACTCTCAGTCACATAACACAGGTATGCAGTTTATATAAGCATACCTAATAGGAAATATATGATATACATAAAAAAAAGAAAAAAAAAAAGAAATTTTGTGGAGCATAAAATTTTGCAGCGTTAAAAATAATTAATTTTATATGGTAATAAAACTCTTATAACTCAAAACCCCACCAATTTTTTTTCACCTTTTGAAAGACAATTTTATCTTCTTTTCAGTGATATATGGTTGTATAGGGCTATCGGAGAGAGATTTTTGCTACATTGTTTTTTCTAAGTGAGGTACACAATTTCGTAAAATATTTTTTTCTTACTTTTCAGAATTTTTTTAACTATGATGGAAAGTTATAGTTTTAATGCTCATAGTGTCATCTGATTCTGTGGACAATCTATAACAAATGAGTCAAGTTTGAAACCTCTACCTTCAAAAATATAAATTTGGTAACAAAAAACGTAAATACATACAAGCTTGTTACCGACCCGAACCGTCCTCGGAAATTTCAAAAATCTAAAATTTCAAACGGTTATAACTCAGAAACTACTTGTAATAATTGAATGAAACTTTGCATTTTTTCTTATTTTTATAGTCACTTAATGTATACAAATTTTCATTACAATCTGAGTACCTTGGGTTTAAAATCAAGTTTTGGCTGTATGATTTGGCCTGGAACGGCCCGTATATATTTATTAACCTAGTTTAATATGAATTTTTATCAGCTTGACTTTTAATCAAAGCTTTCCAAAAAAAAATAATAATAACCGATTATTTCGATTTTCTTTTTCGACGTAAACTTAGACAATTCTGACAGCCTTGTGATACAGGTAATTTTGAATTAGGATGAATTAGGACAAATAAGGAACAATTTAATAGGATTAGGAATTATCATTTATCAATATCTTTGTTATGAAAACTTTAAATCACGTAAAGAGTGGTTTCTCTTCACTCTGAGTAAGACCCACGAGCATCTTGGAGGATCTATCGAACAAACCCTATAATTTTGGAATATTTGTCAGTGCCGTAGACAGCGGAAGAAGAAGCAGACAAATACAGGAAGGACAGGAAACATCCATTCCAACGCCGGGATTCGAACGATTGTTACCCTTTTCAGTTGATCAACTTTCTTTGAATATAAAACCCAAAACCAAATTTTGAACCTAATTTAAGTTAGTATTTATTAAGCGGGTCAATGAACATCTTAATATTTATTTATTTCCAATTTACATTTAAGATATTAATATACAATTTTCCACAGTATTTCACAGTATTTCCTTGGTCTACTTGATACATTAGAAATAGGAAATTAAATGTGTGTATTTGTAAACTCTAATAATTAGACAAGCAACGTGATAAAAATAGTGATTTCATTATATATTTTCAAATGATTGATTAATGAAGGATTTTTTTAATAAACTCTTGATAATTCAAAGAATTGAATGTGCAAAAGATATGTTTCATTTCCTGTTTGAGAACATAATATTTTGTATTCTTTGTCTTTCAGAGAACAGTAGCAGCAAAGGTAAAGTTATTACAAGTACCAGAGGATGAAAGTAGAGTAATAGCATTAGTTTTAGAAATTACTTTAACAGAATAGTAGACTTTCATCAAATACCAATGTTCACTAAAGTGGCAAAATCATAATAATCGAACAAATTTGATTTTTGATAAACTGAAAATTTTTACTGCAAAATTCCTACATTTAGTTTTGATACACTTGGAACCAACAAGAAAGTAAAAATGACAAGAAAAAAACTACGCGATAATCACGAAAAATCTAAAAACTTGAGAGCCCTATTGAATTGGCAAAACTAGGATCTTGTATTGAGGCGCTTATAGCAAAAATACCCTGTTATTTTTATTCCCGTTAACGCCTTTATTAAAGAAAATCAAGTAGTAATTATTTGAAAAACTAAAAACTTTACAATACATTTAGAATAAATCTTTAAATAATCAGATATGAAATCTTAAGTGGATATTGGGCATCAATTTTCTTTCAAAGAACAAAATTAATAATCGTAATCAATTTGGATAATTAAAGATTTACTGAATGGATAAATTGCTCTTAAACTTTTATTGAAAATTAGAAATTTTAAAAATTCAATCAGAGGAATTTTCAACTTTAATATTATTCTACTAGGCATCATTAGCTCATTAACTGAAATTGTTCTTCTTTCTTCCATTTTGTACAAGAAAATGTCATTTGAAGTTATTTCAGAAAGTATTTTCAATGACATGCAGTGAAAAATTTGTAACTCAGCTTTCTGTTTTCATTAGTGCTGTTTTTGTCTATTTTCTGATCGCTAAGACTAACTTTATTCTTTTCTCACTGTAGCCCGAAGTAGTGTTTGCTTTTTTGCACTAAGGCCTCTAGCCACAGTCTCTACCCTAATCCCTGCCGTTGTTAAAATATGTAGTAGACCGTGGGGTAAACTCATGCATAAATAAACATGTAGACCCTAACATTCAAGTCTCGTCACAGTTTAATAATAGAGGGAACAGCAGAATAATGGAGTGAAATTCGTTGCAAGTAAAAGAGAGGGGAAAAAAAAAACTCTGTGAACAAACTATTTGCACTTTCGTAAATTTCTTTAAATCAATTTTATATTCAGTTTCTACTTAATAGATTTGCTTAAATTAAATATTTCTTTAGAATTTCAGCTATATACTAATCTTCTGTCGAGATAGTAACTCTCCCCCCCATCGATTTTATATTCAAAATTTGATAACTTTTTTTAAATTTTTACTTCTTCAGCAAAGCATTTATTTTTATTAATATTTTTTACGGCCCGGATTTTTATGACCTAAAAATGTTTAAAAAATGACCTACAAAACTACTGCAAATATCCCATAAAATGACCCGAAAACTTAAAAAAATGACCTAAAAATGTGAATGAAACTGACATAATTTGGTGTGTCTCCTGGAATGTGGAAATTCCAAGAAATAAGGGTTGAACAAAGTTGTGAAGATTCTCGTCTTCGTATTCATCCTCACTTTCAGTTCTGTTAATATCCAGTACCATACGCAAAAAATGCATCATAAACCATTAAGAATGTGAGAAAATGACTCAAAGCGTATAAAATATTCTAATAAGTTCCATAAAATGACATAATAATGACGCGAAAAGCGAGAAAATGACCTAAAAATAAAATACTTAGAAAAATGACGAAAAAATGACTTAATAAATATGCATTTCTGAAATATGGGTGCCATGAACAGGATTTGTATGTAAGTTAGCAATGTCTGTGGTGAACCATTTAAAAGATGACAGTCATCAGAATCCTTGCCCTAATGATTACATTTACTTATGTTTTAAGATTATTAAGGAATTTGATCGAATGTACCACATACATTGATAGAAACAAAAGGTTTAAATTATATCAATAACAGAACCTGAAGCAGAAAATAGCACTACATTGCCAGAAAAAAGCGTCCGTAATTATTATTATTGTTATTATTATTATTTCATTTAAATTTGGCAAATAAAAACCAGCAAGGAAAACTACCATTAAAAGATTGTTGAGGCACTGAAAAACATTACTTTTTTTTTCTTAGATGTATAACATATACAAAATTTTCGTACTGTTGGACGTAGAATCAGGAAAACATAATTTTCAGTAATTTCATAATTTTCAATTTATATGAGGGGTAATGAGAAAAAGTAATTTCACTTTAAATAAAAATACAATATCCTGAATATACAAAATCAAAACTTAAGCTTAAAGATTAGAAAATGATAGAGATTCTTAAATCTGAAAAAAAGAAAAATTTTAAATTTTAAAAAAAAGTCTATCAGCAAATCAGAACTAGGCAATAACATTAAATCTTATTTTTTTTTTTATTCGTAGGTTTATTTAGGATACAGTACATTGGCAGAAGTTCTATACACGTAGGTCCTCAATGTGATTTATAAAAAGCTTAAATCATCTCATAAATGGAAATTTAAATAATGGAATATCTTATACATTACTTTCATTGACTTTAAAACAGCCTTCGACAATATAAATTATAATTTATTATTACAAAAACTTAATATTATAGGTATTAGAGGCAATCTTTATAAAGTCAAAAAAAGTTATTTAGAAAACAGAAAATTTAAAATTAAAATAAAAAACTCAATTAGCAAACTCTATAATATTAAGGCAGGTGTACCTCAGGGATCCAATTTAGGACCTTTATTATTTAACTTGTTCATTAATTCTATAAGTAATTGTATTAAATTTACTAAAATATATATATATGCGGATGATGTTATTCTAATTTCTAGTAACAAAGATCAATATATTGCTTTTAATTCTCTTCAGAAAGATTTAAATAATGTACTAAAGTGGGCAAATAATAATATTATGACCATTAATTATAAAAAAAACAAAGGCAATGGTCATTAAAAATAAAAATAAAATATTAAATAAAGAAATATTTCTCACACTTCACTATCATAATTGTAAAGAAATGACTTCCAGTGTATATACTAATAGTAATTGTTCATGTCCAAAAATTGAATTTGTAACACAGCAAAAATACTTGGGAATATATTTAGATGAGAAATTTAGCTGGGATACACAATATGATTTTGTCATAAAAAAATTACATACTTACACTTATCTCTTTTATCATATTAATTTACTTATTCCATTTAAACAAAAAGTAATAATTTTCAAATCTTTAGTGGATTCGGTTTTGGATTATTGTCTAGAGTGTTGGATTTTTATGAATCAACACAAAATTAAAAATATTAATAAATTAATTCTTAAAATTTTCAATAATGTATATACAAATTTCAGCAATTTACCCATTTTAGAAAAAAACAAGATAAGGAAAAAATTTTAAATACTTACCATTAAAGAAAAATTTATCGATAAAATAATTAAGAATAACATTTACAATGTCAACATGGAAAAAAATAATAAAAATAATGAAAAAATAACTAGATACAATTGGTTAACAATCTTTCAAATCAATAAAATAAATAATAATTTTGGTCTAAGATTGGAAAACTATATAAAATATAAATTATTCAGTCAAATTAATTGGGAGAAATATAATTCTAAAACACTAAAAAGTATTAAAAATATAAAAACTTTATTAATCGCTGATGTAATTGATGAGAATATTACTCTAAATTTTTAACTATTAACTTTTGTTAAGTTTCTTTTCTTTTGTATTAGATTATTAACAAAGTTAATTAATCTGCTGTAATAATTACAAATTAATTTATCAGCACCTACATTACAGGTATTCTTTATTTTTGAATACCTTGTAGGACTGGCAAACATTAAAAAAAAAAAAAAAAAAAAAGATAAAATTTTTTTTTTATAAATGAATGCGTTACATTAGTGACTTGTAATTTTGAAATTTGGTAGTGCATTATGATAAGGAATAGTTTTAAGAGGAGATTTCATCTATCCTTAGTAGTTTTAAGTGGATTTTAGGAATGTCAACACTTCATCTCATGCACAGAATTATTCGAAAGCCCGATGTGTGAAATTTTGTGTAAAATAATGCTGAATTAAATAAGAAGATAGTATTCGGTTTCTTATTGTGAAGTGGCACATAAAAATAGCCAAAAATGATAAATTAATCAGGAATGGAAAATAATATTTAACTCTCAATTCTAAAGTTTCGTTTTTTCAATGTATTTCGTTAATTGTGTTAAATCTGTGGGGTTTTTTTTGCCTTATGTAAAGTAGCTCATTTATATACTGTATATACTACAATCAAATCATATCTACATAATAATATTAAACTCTTACAGATTACTTGTTTATCGAGGTTTTGCTCTAACAAGAGCATCACATTAAGAGATATCACTCAAAAAACCAACCAAATCTAAATTTATTAAACGCATGTCTAAATTTGATCTAGCTGCAAACAAACCGATTTTCTGTTAAATCAAGTCATGGGATGTCTTATTTCTTTTATATATGCAAGGTGATTCAAATTAAAGTATTTCTATGCAGAGCACTCTGGATAGAAAACCACTGAGCGAAACAACCTCAGACTTGGACTGTATATATTCCAGATCATGGGATAAAGATTTCTGCAATAAACAAACGTTAAACCGACGGGGTTTAAATATGGCGATGACTGAGAATACAAATTCCAATAGTATGAACGAGAGTAGAAGGTGTGTGAACAGGAAAGGAACCGTAAACAACGGCATACCCAAGTGTTCTCCAGTGACTTTTATTCATTCACTACATATATTATGTAAAAGTGATTAATATCGCAGAGAGCTGATAGTCACAGGCAATGTTCAATGTTTTGGCCGTTCTGCACGACCAGAAGCTGATACCGAGTAACGACATGTTACTTGTAGAACGCAATTCATCTGTAGAGGTGTTTCACTTGTGAAGTACGTTCTGTTCTTCAAATCTTCCAGGTGACGAAACTGCTCTGATTCCCGTGATTTTAAATAACTCCAAAGTCAAAAAACACATGGGTTAAGATCTGGTGAACAGGGAGTCTATCTTGTTGGGAATGAGTGAATGATGATTGTATCCACTCGGAAATGTTGTGGCAACAACTTTTGAACGCGTATGAGGGGAGGTGCTCCATCTTGCATAAATGTTTTTGAGACATTCTCTTTGTTGGATGACGAAACTGTACAACATGTCCCGATAACGAGTTGCGATGACCGTACAGGTCACAGGTGCGATTGGATAGATTTCCTCGAAGAACAACGGGATCGTCAGAAACTGACGAGGATTCACAGCAGTCCAAATGTGCTTGTTTTTAGTGTTCACTGTTCCACTTCAATGTATTACTAAGCCCAAACAATTACTATAAATGTCTTATAATTACCTTCAAAAATAATGAAACCACAGTCATATGTTTATTACTTATTGAAATGTAAATACTCATCAAAGATATAATGAATCACTTCCTATTGGACAAAAAAATTATCTCCGTACTGCATCAGAAAGAAAATAAGGAATCATTAATTTAAGAAGAAACTAAGGTGTTAAAACTGTATTTTTAAAAAAAATCGAACATGAAAAAATATGTATTTAGCCAACGAAAACTTTTACTTTAAGGCATTACATTGTCACATTCTACTGAATAAATTCTTTATAATCAATGAAAAATGAAAAAAGATGTTAATATGATATATTTCATAATTGATATATCACAGAGCACTAAAATAATATCTGAAATTGTTTTAAATACATATTATAAGACATTGGAAAGTTCTAGGCCTTAGTGAGTTACTGCAGTGACATACATATATTAAAGAAATGTATATAAATCTTCTCATTCAATTAACATAGGATACTAAAATTTTAAATCAGATTTAAAAGTAAATCCAAAAAAACAAAAAGATTCAAGCATCATATAGATTGATGAAACAACAAGACTGATGAAAAACTTTAAAAATCATCATTTTTTTAATGTAAACTAATTAAGCAATTTAGAGATCTTTTTAATTGTTAGTTAGTTTTCCCACATTAACTAAATTCTACAGTTATTCTATAGGTTGGAATTCAGTATCTTTTCAGGAAATATGAGCATTTAGATTCTCAAATCTTAAATACTCATAAACAACTGAAGTTTAAGTAATGTCATCACAGATGAAATTGAAGGGCATGATCCGATGGACGTATCTTCTTCTTTACCACTTTATCCCTTCCTTGAAAAATTAATCTTATCTGAAAGAAGGGTTCCTCTTTTCTTTGGAACGGAGGCATCTGCTAGTCTGTTTCTCATGGAAGATCCCCCTGGGTCTATTCGTTGGCTCCGTAGGGAGAAAAAGGCAAAGAGTAAATGGGCAGTCGGGTCTCGCTGAGTCTCGTCTTCATCCGTGACGAGAAACGATAATGACCTCTCGTAAACTTCTCGCTTCGACGAGATTAGGTACAAGAATTTAAAGAAGCGCTTTGAATTAGTTCAGACATCTTGCAGATAACGAGGGGTTTTTCATCTGACGAAAGGTGCTTTTAAAGTAGGAGGGATGAAAACCACAGAATATTAAATCTCACCCGCTTTCTAATTAGTTTCGAAGTTTTCAGTAGATGCCAGTGTCTCTGTCTTTTATGATTATATATTTTTACTTTGCTTGATATTTTCAACAATGCTTCATAAATAAAGATGTGTAACTGAATTTCATCTGAAAAAAGAATTCAACGATAGAATGTCATTTTTTTTTTTTACTTTCTGATTCCAGAAGTATAAGAACCTAACAGAATGAATTTCTGTTCTGAGATTTCAAGAAATTAAAATTTTAAATTCACCTTCAATGATTTTTAATGTTTACAAAAATAAGCTGTTTATAGAAACTTTATTTCCTCAAGATATTTGATAACAATGAACGTTTCCATCATTGATACGTATTAAAATATCGTTGGCTGCTATTTTTTTGGTAGGAACTGGAAAGTATGCAGTGACGGACCCATGGGGTGGAGGTGAGGGGGGGGGGGGGTAAGGGGTTGAACCCCCTCCAATCCAGAAATAAAGAAAAAGGCAAGAAAAAAAGAAAGAAAGAAAGAAAGAAAAAAGAAAGAAAAAAAGAAAGAAAGAAAAACGAAGAGATAAACCTTTATTAAAGCAGTGACATGTTTGTATCTTATTATATTGGAAAGGGATATTTGAAACAATTTATTTTTAAATAGGCCTACATCTGAATCGACTTTTTGCAAAATCCTTTGCCTCACCCCCCCCCCCCAATCTTTATTCTGGGTGCTCCACCTTGAAAGTATGTAACGATATTTTTTAATTTTCAATCATAGGTTTTTTTTTTTCAAGAATTCCCAAGAGAAAGTAATTGAACTTACTATTATATTTTTTTTTTACTTTAAAAACAACAATAATCTTTAATAATAAGTTCAATTACTTTCCTGAGGGATTTCGTTTAGTGAAGACAAAAACTACATTGGATTTCTCTTAGGCTTTATTGAACTCCACCGAAGACTTTATTGAACTACAAACCTCTGCAAAAGTACTTTGTCCAAGTGGCTTGGGACTCGTGATGAACAAACAGGGAATTGGCAGATAACAGCGAGTGAATAACTCCAAAAAAGACTTCTTTCTTTCAATGGCCTCCAGCAAAAGTCACACTGCCGTAAAATTTGAAACTAAATCCATTTTATTTCCAAAATGAAATCTCTTGACACAACTAGAATCTAATAGTAGTCAATCGCTGCCCGAACACAAGATCTCTTTGCAAAACATTTAGCCTTAAATTTTCTTAAAAATAAAATTGTAAAATAAGTTTTTTTTTAATCCTTCATGGAATAATAGAAATGAATTAAATTAATTACATTATTACACACAAAAAATACAATGTGAATAAACTTTATGATTAAAAAATATTGATAAATGCTATAATTGAAAATAAATAAAGTAAATGCAATGGTTATACTAAATTCAATGAGGGCCTTTCTTTTCTTATACGAGGGTTATTTTTTAAGTATGGTCCGTTTCAATAAAACCAAAACTAGTAAAGATAGTATCAAAAAAAAATTTTTATTTTATTCCTGAAACATTATGCTATTTTTTAACATAATGTCCTTGTTTGTTTAAACACGTACCATAGCGTTCTATCAGTTTTTGTATGCCGATGTCATAGAAATCAGCCGCCTGTGAAGACAACCAGGATTCAACCGTTGTTTTCACTTCTTCGTCTGTTTCAAACCGTTTACCGAGAAACTCTTTCAGGTAGCACATTTGTGGAAATTCCAATGACAAAATGGAAATAGTGCATCGCCTGTCGTCATGAATTTTGACATCAACTGCGCATACCAAATCGTCTGCGATTACAGAAGGTCGCCCCGACGGTATTTCATCATGAACACTGTCACGCCCGTCTTTGAACAATCTCGCCCATTTACGCACTTTGCTGTCACTCATTGCATTAGGGCCACGGTATACTTCGCATATTTGGCGATGAATGTCCGGTGCTGACATATTTTTTGCTGTCAAAAATCGAATCACAGACCGTGTTTCATAGTCGGCGGTCCGTTCTATTGTCTTGAACATTTTAACCTCGCAATGTAACTGTACAAGCTGTAATATAAAATGGCATTTGTTTGTGCGCAAGGCATGCCGGGAGCTGTCGTGCATACGCATTTCAACAGGTGCACGAAATTTACTGAGCTAGAGCAAATCGGACTTTACTTAAAAAAATAACCCTCGTATATTCAACAACAATATAATGAATTTGCTGCAACATTGGTTTTCCCAGATTTTATTTTAATTTAAGTAGCACCATATTTAGCAAAACCACTGACATTTACCGAACATATCTACAATTCACAGAGATGCGTTGAAAATTATTTGTTCTTCTCGGAACACAAAATAGTTATTATTCAGAACAACAATTCCACTCGATAGAATTTAGTAGAAATCATACACATCACCATATACACATCACTGAGAAAAATAATAACAGTTAGATCAATAATATCTTAAAAGGTGATCTAGTGTTTATAAGTGCAGAAGTGACATCTCCAAACAGCTGTTTCTCGGTCAGTTGCCAATCTTCAGTGGAGAGTAGTCACTATAAAATCTCTAGGTCCAATTACGAAGGTTAATATAAGGATA